>JANAVB010017600.1:1466992-1521992 GCA_029216955.1 Iris pallida
CCCCCCTTTGTATCATCTTCCTCCTCGTCCCCCCTTCTCTCCCCCCTACTTCCCGGCCTGGGCGGCCTTCGTGCCCTAACCTTCTCCTCCTTGGGGCTTTCTCCGCCTGGTCCTCCCCCCTTTGGGTCTCCCCCCTCCTCCGCCAGCTTCGTCCCCCCGACGTCGTCGCTCCCGCCGCGTCGGCGCCCCCGGGCTAGGCCTCGCCCCGCCGTCGGATGACGCCCAGTCGTGCTCCTGCCTGCCCCGGAGCCCCCTCCGCCCTTCACCACCCCCTCCTCGGTGACGCCCGGCCTCTTCTCCCTGCGGGGGCCCCACCGCCCTCCGGCCGGCCCGCCTCGCGTCCCCCGGTCTCCGTCTCTCCCCCAGCGGATCGCTGCGGTGGGGGTCCCTCCCCCTCCACCCCACCCCCCCGTCGGAGTTTTGCGTCGTCGGTCTCTCCTCTTTAGGCCAAGTTGGTCTTGTATAGGTATTGTATATCTATATGTTGTATTGATTCCTATTTTAGACTATATTTGACCCCTTTAGGCCAAGTTGTCTTGTAGACTTGAGTTTGACTAAACCCTAGACTAGTTTGACTAGTTTGACCAGAGTTGACCTAGTTGACTTGATTGTTACCAGAGTTGACTTTGATCTAGAATGACCTAGAATCATGTAGAATGCATTGTAAACTTTATTATTACCTTCTTGGATACATTGTAACATGTGTTGCTCTAAATAGACTCAGTTACTCCTTACGGACATATATTCACATCAGTCGTTCAAGATAGCAGGCGAGTACATTCTCTGATAGTATCATACTTGTTAGGATCTATATTCATGATCTAGACCTTACTTGATGATGACACTTGTTTATCACGATTAGTACTATATGGATCTTTCATGAGATGTTATCCACTCAGCGGATACATCGGGTATTTCATGTTCGTGTACTTTATCATGAGCATCGTGTACTCCTTGTATTCGTGATATTCGTGTACAAATCGTGTGCTTCGCATGTACTCTCGTATGCTCACATGATCTTCTTGTGCAAACTATCATCGTGTACGTAACATAACTTGAATGGATCCTTGTGTATTAATTGGAGATGGGAGAGTAGAAGTGGTTTTGTTATGATTCCTATTAGTTTACCGTATATAAACTCTGTACTTAGTCATGTACAACACCAAGCCGATTACATAACCATCTTGTCCTCTATATCACTTAGTCACTTACAGTTCTTACTTACCTATATATATTTCCAGTTTACAAATATCTCTCTTATCTTTCATGTACATTTCTTACAATACTTTATGTATCTTATTCTATTGCTTGTTTACATTTTCCGCCATGATTGAACAGTTTGAGAGAGATGTGCTCATTTTTGTCCTGACTGGACCTGTTTATTTACTGAGAAGTTCTGCCTTACTTACTATGAGCCCATCTAGACGACACTTGTGAGTTGGACCCACAGGAGATCCAGCTCTAGCTGAGGAAATCATCCCTATTATCTAGGCTAGATGCTAGACAGTTTATCTTATTTCATTATGTCATTTGTGTTTGACTTCTGAGTTGTATTATTTGGATGTTTGAGATGTTTGGTGTCATTTAGACACTTGGACTTATTTTCTTCTGTTTGTATCTTCATTTAAGATTTTATATCTATCTTATCATACTATTTCCATCTTAAAATTGTGAATGAGTTGTACCTTCTGTATTATCCTCCGATTGGAGAGTATATCTTGTACAAGTACATTTATACTGTGTTAGATGTATGTGACCTAGGATAGCGTTCTACTACCGACACTATGACTAGGCTGGATGTACCCACTTCTCATGCCCCTACACTGGGTACGGGCCGTGACACAATTTTAGTGGTGGCCCATGCAGGTCAAGAGTCGCAACTAGTATGATTTTGTAGTGGTACTCGAACTAGAGTATCACTACAGCCTGCAGTAGGATATAGATATAAGTTTGAGGTACCCAATCATATCTAGGAAAAACTCTTATCTAAATTCCTGTCATCTAAATTCTTACGAATATTGCTTTCCTTTAAAATAAATTGTCCTCCTTGATTATATCGCTTCTTTTTTAGTATTGATTTTCTTGTTTGATCTGTCTCCAGGATGGTACAGACACGATCTCATCGTTTTCGGCCCAGGGATACCACCGATAGGTTTGCCACTTCTCGTCCGGTTCAGCAGGGCCCTGGGACTGCAACTTCCCTTATTCTATCTCATGTCAGAGCATCTGTCGCATTTGGGGGTGCTCCTCCACCTGTCCGGAGGCCTACCCCAGTCATCCCAGATGTGTTCCAGTAGCAGCCACCTTCGGGATCAGTGGATGCAGCTTAGCTTTTTGCCTTCTTCCAGCAGATGATGGAGAATTAACAGCACTAGTGTGCTGATTTCAGGCAAGGCATAGACAATGCCCACCAGCTAGCTATGACGATAGTGGAGAGGGTGACCGCCCATCCGCAGGGAGGGCAGATGTAGCAGTACCTGCCGAGGACCCTGAGCATTCAGGACTTCCAGAAGATGCGATCGAGAGATTTTAGGGGTGCTAAGGGTATCTTATATGTCGATGAATGGATTGAGCACATAGAGAGATTATTCGCCTGGCACTGATACCAGCTGGGATCCAGATAGAGGCGACGGGCAGCCAGATGCAGGACCTTGCCCGCACATGGTACCAGACTGACCCTAGAGTGGGTACGGAGGGGCTGACATGGGAGGCTTTCAAGAAGCTTTTCAAGGAGAAGTTCTTTCCCGATACAGCACTCGGTGCCTTGGAGACGCAGTTTAAGAGTTTGGTTCAGGGAAACCAAATAGTGGAGGAGTACACTAGTGAGTTCTGCTGCCTGGGCAGATTTATTGAAGGCCTTAGCGAGACAGCGAAGGCTAGGAGGTTCAGGAAAGGTTTGGTCAAGGAAGTCAAGTCCTTGACCAAGAGTGAAAGAAATGCCACCTTCGAGAAGATTATGTCAGAAGCCATGGCAGTGGAGGACGACCTTGAGCTGAAGCTGAAGAAAGGTCGTGATATGCATGGAGCTAGTAGCAGTGGAGGTCCGGCTAAGAGGCCCCATTTTCAGCAGCAGCACCAGTAGAGGTTGTTCCAACAGCAGTTTCAGGGGCAGTGTCGTGCACCTTTTCAGCAGGTACAGCAGCAGCCGAGACAGCAGCAGCAGGCACCCAGACACCAGCCGGCCATCAGTTGCACCTTCTGGGACAAGCCAGGGCACGAGTGGAATGACTGCAGGAAGAGGCTAGGAAAGTGTCTGATGTGTGGATCGTCGGACCATCAGATGAGAGACTGTCCCATAGCTGCAGTTCGTCCGGCCAGGAGGAGGAGGAGCTAGGGCTCCAGTAGGCTTACAGAGGGGACCACCATTACAGACACAGCAGCAGAGGTTTGTCCAGCACCAGCAGCAGGCCAGGGGAGGCCAGCAGGGGCGAGCTTTCACCATAGCAGCTTTGGATGCAGAGGCCATAGAAGATCTGATCGCAGGTTCTTTCTTTTCGACTCCATTCCCGTATTTGTATTGTTTGATTCGGGTGCTTCCTATAGTTTTGTGTCTGTATCATTTGCTGTTAGACATATCTTGTTTTTGAATCGTTGCATAGGACTTGCAAGATCACGACTGGGGTGGTATTATCCTAGTTAGTGATATTTGTAAGAATCGGAGAGTTGTTTTGGGAGGCCGAGAGCTGGATGTGAGTTTCCTCATAATACCATTATTAAACTATGATATTATACTCGGGATGGATTGGTTGAGCCGACATTACGCCAGCATAGATTATCACGGAGGCAAAGTTCTTTTCAGAGTGCCAGGGGAACCAGAGTTCGAGTTCGCCAGGCGGGAGGCAGAGTAGAGCAGCAAAGTCTTCTGCAGAGTTTCAGTAGAGGAGCAGACGGTGCTACATCCATTGATAGCAGAGTTGTCACGACCCGCACCCACTGTGAGGGTACGAGAACGTAACAACGCCCAGCCTACGCCACAGTGTCGGCGGTAGAACGCTGTCCTAGGTCAACATACATCTAACAATATCTATCTAAACAGTTTATACTCCCCGAATGGGGGTGACAAAGCAGTAATAAACTCAATCACAACTAAGGAAGAGATAGCACGATATGAAATAGAACTCAAGGAAACAAATAGATGAAAAGTAGTCTAAGATAATCCCAGCAAAAATCCAGAAGTACATGGTCTCAGATACAGAATGAAAGAATATACATCTCTGAACTCAGAATAAAGTCTAGCTAAACATGCCTCAAGGCTACATAAAAGAACTAAGCCTCACTAATCTAATCTAAGCAATCTGGGTGATATCCTCAGCTAGAGCTGGGTACTCCTGAGGGTCCAGCTCATAGGTGTCATCTAAGGCTGCCCCGTAGTAAGTATCCAGACCAGCCTCCTCCTCGTCCTCTGTAATATTTTCAACAGGTCCAGTCAGGACAGGAGCGAGCACAATACATCTCATGCAGTTCATATCATGTCAGGAAATATAAAGCAAGCAATAGAATAAGATACGTGAAACGCTATAAAAGATGTACATGAAAACATGAGAGATATTTGATAACTGGAAATATATACATGATAAGTAAGAACTGTAAGTGACTAGTGATTTAGAGTACGAGATAGCATGTAATTGGCTTAGGTTATACATGATGTACATGAGTGAACATGTAGGACATCAGCCAATAAGGCTGTGTTGTACATGAAAAGTAACAGAGTGAACATGATGGGTAAATCACATGACCATTTATACTCACCCCTACCCACAATCAATACACAAGGATCTGTTCAAGTTACGTTACAGACATGATGTTTTGGTTATACAAGAAACACATGAGCAAACATGAGCGTACATGAAAGAACATGAGAGTACATGAACGTACATGTAAGAACATGAGAGAACATGAGTGTACATGAATAACGCAGAAGCAAGGAATACATGATGTACATGAAACACATGTCATAAAGTATCCGATGCGCCCGCTAAGGGGGATAACATCCCAAAAAGAGATCCATATAGTACCAATCCGTGATGATAACGTGACAGCATCAAGTAAAAGTAATCTAGAGCGAGAATATAAGTCGTGACAAGTATGAAACGATCAGAGAATGTACTCGCCTGGTATCTGAGTGTCCGATATAAAAGTACTGTCCGAGGAGTGGTGTCTGGCTCCTAATCAGAACAGCACAAGTCACAACAAGTCCAGAATAGTATAATGAAGTCCTACTATGCATTCTACATGATTCTGGGTCAATCTAGGCCAAAGTCAACTCTTGGTCAACTCTGGAAGTCAAACTAGGTCAAACAAGTCTAGACTAGGTCAAACAAGTCTATACTAGTCTACAATAGCCTATACTAGGCCACTCAACCAACACTAGCTAGTACACCCACTACTAGGCTATCTAGACTAATATAAGTTATGTGTCATCCAATACCATAAGTAAAATACACTAGCTAGGTGCCCATATACCTATACATAGGTATAAGCACAACATATATCATGGCTATATATATACATTATGTTTGTAAACAAACCTTTATATCAACCTATATCACTCTAGGCTAAAGTATAACCCACAAAACCTTAAGCTAAAACTTAGAATATATATATATATTCATACATATATTCATAGAGATAATATATACATACATTATATACAAAGAGAGAGGAAAGCATGTGAGTGTGTGTGTCAAGTTTCAGATTCTAATCTCAGGTTCAAAAACAGTGTGCCTATACACATCAAACAGAATCATGAACTGTTCAATCTAAATCAATGCACAACAGAAATCTCAGTTCAGTTATTCAAACCAGTTCTCAGTTGTAAAGAAAACCAATCTCAGGAAACAAACAGGTAAAGGAAAGGAAATAGGGTGTACCCCAAAACCTGTGTGTATAAGAGATTGTAGTATTACAGGGAGGAAAAGGGGGTAGCCTGTGAGCTAGATAGGTGTGTGAGTGACAGGAAAAACAGTATCCTAAGTGTTCATGTGATCAGGATTAAGTCAAACAGGGAAAGAATTGACAGGCAACAAGTAATAATTAGCATCAATCTAGTTAAGGAAAGATAACCAAATCACTGTGAAATGGGAAAAGGAAAATCAGTCACTGCTTAAGGAGGAATTTAAACCAATTCGAGAAAATCTGGAATAAATTGAAGTATCAGCCACATTCGAACCCAACTCAACAGTATTGCATTTTTCATTAATCAAGACTTATCCTAGCATGTAGATTAACTAACACGGATTAGGGAATGTGTGTTAGAACATGATTTAACATTCAAACATAACTAAACCAGAAGGAAATCTCAGGAAACCATACAGTGTACAGTCACTGATACTTTGTGTATCAGTTGACTGAACACTCCCAATCTATATTCGATTTCCCAACTAAAACAAAGCCTATTTTAATGTGTAAGCAGGAATTAACATGAACTAGATATGTGGGAAACATCTAACAGTGAAAAACATTACAAAAAAAACTGGGATTTAATTGTTTAGGAAAAAGGAAAAACAAGTATCAGTCCTAAGCATTCAAAAGTTCCAATTCAACATTGAAATCAAATTCTTGAACATAAAACCTAGTCTAACATGTAAAAACCAATCTAATCATGAACTAACACACATATGGTTAAATCTCACTTGACCATTTAACATCAAATTAGTTTGGAAAAGAAAGTT
The DNA here is from genome assembly GCA_029216955.1 of Iris pallida. Taxonomy (NCBI): domain Eukaryota; kingdom Viridiplantae; phylum Streptophyta; class Magnoliopsida; order Asparagales; family Iridaceae; genus Iris; species Iris pallida. The sequence continues at coordinate 1,473,664 of JANAVB010017600.1, forward strand.
GAATTCAGGAAATTAAACTAACAGTGAGTAGGACTGTTTCAGGGTGACAGTTACATTGTCATTTCGAAACCAATACATTCTTCTATAACCACATAACACCCCATCTGACAGTGGTGGTGGTGAGTGTCATGAATGTAACTAAGATTGGCTAATAGTGTAAACAGGGAATAGGAATAACCTGAGAATTAACAGTTTCAACAGGTAAAGGATCATTCTACTAATGTATCAGAAAACTGGGAATTCAACAAATTTAATGCAATTAAAAGAAACTCAATGAAATTCGAAAGCTAATTTCTTAAGCCATTATACTCTAACAAGTAGGTTAATTCTCAGATAGATATAGGTGTAATATACATCACAATTAATCAATGAACAGTTCACAATTATTCAAATTCTCAGAAGTTCACTGTCAGTGTACATGTATCAGAAATGAGGAAAACTCTTGTTCTCGAAATCAAATAACAATGAATAATTAATTCAAAAGGGTTGGTAATGAACTAGAGTATGTGCACGTGTCATAGGGTCACCCCGTGCCCAACCAAGTCGACACAAATGTGTCTAAACAACAAGACACCCACACAGATACGGACTGTGCATTGACAGTGTCGTGCACGCGTGCACGTGTGTCCAGTGCACGACACAGGCCACGTGGTGACACGTGGCCGTGCACACGTGTACGCCTAGCATAGGGCTACACGTGTGTCACCCTGCACCGTGTCCACATGTGTCGTGTCAAAAGAAAACAGCGTGTATCAGTGTCGATTTCTCGGCTGATACTGTGCAGTATAAAACCAGTGTACGTGTCCGTGCTCCCTCGACACGACACGAGGCCGTATCAAACTCGATGGGTGGCACGTCAGTATGTGCCCCCACCTCCATGCCAAGTGGCAGCCCGCCACGTGGCACGTACAAGGAGGAAAGCCCCCCGAGCAGCAGGGCACTGCTCTCGCGTGCGGTGCGCGTGGAACCAGCGTGTTCACGTGTCCAAAACGACCCGACACAACACAATCATCACCTCAGTCAACCAGAAACCAATAAACAATATCAAAACCTAATTTCCTATTTAAAAACTTTCCAAAAACGAGATCGAAATCCCCTCTTGGGCATTTCGACAAACACCTAGGCCACACCCTTGATACGTGTCCAAATGGATACGAAACTTAGGATACCCAACACCAAACCTATACTGATGCTTAGGGGACTCCTAGGGCTCCCTAATGATGAAGACAAAACGAAATTTCATGGAAATTTGAGGGAGTTACCTAAGCTTGAACCTTCAAGAAAAATCCTCTATTCAAATGCTCTCCTCTTGATGTCCCAATCCACCAAAATCACCACAAACTGAAATGGAACCTTAATGAAAGCAAGAATAAATAGATTAGGATCTAATAGAAAAGATTTGAATGGAAAAGGAAGAGAAATGGAATTTTAGGGATTTATTGAATAGGAACAAACCTTTCCTTCTAGACTTGAGCTTTCCTAAGAAGGAGGCAACCCTAAACTAAGAGAGTATAAATAGGGTGGTGTTCCCAAGGAGGATATGGTGGCTGGCCAATAATGTCTAGGGCTTAGGGTTTTGCTTATTGTTTGGGCTTTGGGCCAAGTTAGCTAGTCCTATCAAGTTTAGTCACAAAATGACTTGTGAAACCACAAGCCATTATCAAATAACTTGATTCCTAAATTCCTAATTCAAGTTCTATGAATCACTAACCACTAACTTGAGTCACACTAGGTTAGACTAGGGTCACTTGACCTAACCAAGCCCAACTAACTAGGGTTAGTTCCTAGGTTGGTCTACATGGGTCCAAACTAGCCAAAATCAATCTAGTCCAAACAATTCCAAAATAATTCCTAATAATTCCCAAAATTCAAATAAATTCTATTAAATCTAAATAATAATTAATAATTCTAAATAATTCTTAAAATTACAAAAATGACTAAAATACCCCCCTCAGTCTGGAAATGAACACTAGCAAGACACCAAATCATAAGTCATAAATTTAAATAGTTTAAAAATAATTAAAATCACTAAAAATCATAACATGAATAAATACCCTTAAATAATAATTATAAATACAAAATTTTAAAATTACCCTCATTTGGAAAACTGGGTGTTACAATCCTACCCACCTTATAAAAATTTCGTCCTCGAAATTAAAATGGTAGTATTCCTCCTAGGTCAAACACCCCACAATCAAAGTCTCAAACATACCGTCAGATAATCATACGCGTCTGTCCAAAATCATGATACTCAGAATCTCCGTCGTGTTAGTGAGCAAGGCTACGATAATCACAGAGTCCTCGACTAAGGTACGTACCCTTAGGTTCATGGTAATTAAAATTTTTGCACTACCGCATGCGACGGCAAAAACCTTAAATTCCCATACCCGAGAAATACATCCAAAATCTGACTATATGTCCTCACTATGCCAACTAACACAACCATCGAAGATTCTAGATCCCATGATTCAGGTGACCTAGCCCATATGATTTATCTCAGAAGAAAATCAACATAACACCAAAAACAATAGGACAAAATTGATAAATCAGCAAGGAACAGGGAGAATCGAATTTCAAGACAGCTATAAGAGGCAAATACGAAAATGAAATCAAAAGAGCGGAACCTGCAACTAGATCTACAACGGCCTGTGCATCTTTGACTGTCCTGACGATAGCTCGCCCTGCTAGTTTCCCCTGGTCTGCTGCTGATGCTGCATGAATCACCGCTGCTGAGAGAAATCAGAAATGACAGGAGAAAATCTCTGTACAGATAGAGGCGCACCTCCTATGTAGCAGAAATGCCAACCCGAGTCGGCACAACAGGAACTGCGGTCTTGAGGCCCTGATGAACAGGACGAGAGGTGGCCAGCCTCTCGATAGTATCCCCCGGACCGAAGCGATGAGATTGTGTCTTCATAATCATCATGAAAACAGATCAAAACAAGAAGCAATTTCTGAGAATGAAGCGAAAATTCAAAGAAGGACAGTTTATATTCAAAGGGAAGTCAATAAGCAACAATTTTAGACAAAAGGAAACTGATTAAGAGTTTTTCCTAATGTGATTGAGTACCTCAAAATATCCTAATCCTACTGCAGGCTGTAGTGATACTCTAGTTCGAATACCACTACATAAACTCGACCTGCATGGGCCACCACTAAAAACGTGTCACGACCCGCACCCACTGTGAGGGTACGAGAACGTAACAACGCCCAGCCTACGCCGTAGTGTCGGCGGTAGAACGCTGTCCTAGGTCAACATACATCTAACAATATCTATCTAAACAGTTTATACTCCCCGAATGGGGGTGACAAAGCAGTAATAAACTCAATCACAACTAAGAAAGAGATAGCACGATATGAAATAGAACTCAAGGAAACAAATAGATGAAAAGTAGTCTAAGATAATCCCAGCAAAAATCCAGAAGTACATGGTCTCAGATACAGAATAAAAGAATATACATCTCTGAACTCAGAATAAAGTCTAGCTAAACATGCCTCAAGGCTACATAAAAGAACTAAGCCTCACTAATCTAATCTAAGCAATCTGGGGGATATCCTCAGCTAGAGCTGGGTCCTCCTGAGGGTCCAGCTCATAGGTGTCATCTAAGGCTGCCCCGTAGTAAGTATCCAGACCAGCCTCCTCCTCGTCCTCTGTAATATTTTCAACAGGTCCAGTCAGGACAGGAGCGAGCACAATACATCTCATGCAGTTCATATCATGTCAGGAAATATAAAACAAGCAATAGAATAAGATACGTAAAATGCTGTAAAAGATGTACATAAAAACAGGAGAGATATTTGATAACTGGAAATATATACATGATAAGTAAGAACTGTAAGTGACTAGTGATTTAGAGTACGAGATGGCATATAATTGGCTTAGGTTGTACATGATGTAGATGAGTGAACATGTAGGACATCAGCCAATAAGGCTGTGTTGTACATGAAAAGTAACAGAGTGAACATGATGGGTAAATCACATGACCATTTATACTCACCCCTACCCACAATCAATACACAAGGATCTGTTCAAGTTACGTTACGGACATGATGTTTTGGTTATACAAGAAACACATGAGCAAACATGAGCGTACATGAAAGAACATGAGAGTACATGAACGTACATGTAAGAACATGAGAGAACATGAGTGTACATAAATAACGCAGAAGCAAGGAATACATGATGTACATGAAACACATGTCATAAAGTATCCGATGCGCCCGCTAAGGGGGATAACATCCCAAGAAGAGATCCATATAGTACCAATCCGTAATGATAACGTGACAGCATCAAGTAAAAGTAATCTAGAGCGAGAATATAAGTCGTGACAAGTATGAAACGATCAGAGAATGTACTCGCCTGGTATCTGAGTGTCTGATATGAAAGTACTGTCCGAGGAGTGGTGTCTGGCTCCTAATCAGAACAGCACAAGTCACAACAAGTCCAGAATAGTATAATGAAGTCCTACTATGCATTCTACATGATTCTGGGTCAATCTAGGCCAAAGTCAACTCTTGGTCAACTCTGGAAGTCAAACTAGGTCAAACAAGTCTAGACTAGGTCAAACAAGTCTATACTAGTCTACATTAGCCTATACTAGGCCACTCAACCAACACTAGCTAGTACACCCACTACTAGGCTATCTAGACTAATATAAGTTATGTGTCATCCAACAACATAAGTAAAATACACTAGCTAGGTGCCCATATACCTATACATAGGTATAGGCACAACATATATCATGGCTATATATATACATTATGTTTGTAAACAAACCTGTATATCAACCTATATTACTCTAGGCTAAAGTATAACCCACAAAACCTTAAGCTAAAACTTAGAATATATATATATTCATACATATATTCATAGAGATAATATATACATACATTATATACAAAGAGAGAGGAAAGCATGTGAGTGTGTGTGTCAAGTTTCAGATTCTAATCTCAGGTTCAAAAACAGTGTGCCTATACACATCAAACAGAATCATGAACTGTTCAATCTAAATCAATGCACAACAGAAATCTCAGTTCAGTTATTCAAACCAGTTCTCAGTTGTAAAGAAAACCAATCTCAGGAAACAAACATGTAAAGGAAAGAAAATAGGGTGTACCCCAAAACCTGTGTGTATAAGAGATTGTAGTGTGACAGGGAGGAAAAGGGGGTAGCCTGTGAGCTAGATAGGTGTGTGAGTGACAGGAAAAACAGTGTCCTAAGTGTTCATGTGATCAGGATTAAGTCAAACAGGGAAAGAATTGACAGGCAACAAGTAATAATTAGCATCAATCTAGTTAAGGAAAGATAACCAAATCACTGTAAAATGGGAAAAGGAAAATCAGTCACTGCTTAAGGAGGAATTTAAACCAATTCAAGAAAATCTGGAATAAATTGAAGTATCAGCCACATTCGAACCCAACTCAACAGTATTGCATTTCTCATTAATCAAGACTTATCCTAGCATGTAGATTAACTAACACGGATTAGGGAATGTGTGTTAGAACATGATTTAACATTCAAACATAACTAAACCATAAGGAAATCTCAGGAAACCATACAGTGTACAGTCACTGATACTTTGTGTATCAGTTGACTGAACACTCCCAATCTATATTCGATTTCCCAACTAAAACAAAGCCTATTTTAATGTGTAAGCAGGAATTAACATGAACTAGATATGTGGGAAACATCTAACAGTGAAAAACATTACAAAAAAACTGGGATTTAATTGTTTAGGAAAAAGGAAAAACAAGTATCAGTCCTAAGCATTCAAAAGTTCCAATTCAACATTGAAATCAAATTCCTGAACATAAAACCTAGTCTAACATGTAAAAACCAATCTAATCATGAACTAACACACATATGGCTAAATCTCACTTGACTATTTAACATCAAATTAGTTTAGAAAAGAAAGTTGAATTCAGGAAATTAAACTAACAGTGAGTAGGACTGTTTCAGGGTGACAGTTACATTGTCATTTCGAAACCAATACATTCTCCTATAACCACATAACACCCCATCTGACAGTGGTGGTGGTGAGTGTCATGAATGTAACTAAGATTGGCTAATAGTGTAAACAGGGAATAGGAATAACCTGAGAATTAACAGTTTCAACAGGTAAAGGATCATTCTACTAATGTATCAGAAAACTGGGAATTCAACAAATTTAATGCAATTAAAAGAAACTCAATGAAATTCGAAAGCTAATTTCTTAAGCCATTATACTCTAACAAGTAGGTTAATTCTCAGATAGATATAGGTGTAATATACATCACAATTAATCAATGAACAGTTCACAATTATTCAAATTCTCAGAAGTTCACTGTCAGTGTACATGTATCAGAAATGAGGAAAACTCTTGTTCTCGAAATCAAATAACAATGAATAATTAATTCAAAAGGGTTGGTAATGAACTAGAGTATGTGCACGTGTCATAGGGTCACCCCGTGCCCAACCAAGTCGACACAAATGTGTCCAAACAACATGACACCCACACAGACACGGACTGTGCATTGACAGTGTCGTGCACGCGTGCACGTGTGTCCAGTGCACGACACAGGCCACGTGGTGACACGTGGCCGTGCACACGTGTACGCCTAGCATAGGGCTACACGTGTGTCACCCTGCACCGTGTCCACATGTGTCGTGTCAAAAGAAAACAGCGTGTATCAGTGTCGATTTCTCGGCTGATACTGTGCAGTATAAAACCAGTGCACGTGTTCGTGCTCCCTCGACACGACACGAGGCCGTGTCAAACTCGATGGGTGGCACGTCAGTGTGTGCCCCCACCTCCATGCCAACTGGCAGCCCGCCACGTCGCACGTGCAAGGAGGAAAGCCCCCCGAGCAGCAGGGCACTGCTCTCGCGTGCGGTACGCATGGAACCAGCGTGTTCACGTGTCCAAAACGACCCGACACAACACAATCATCACCTCAGTCAACCAGAAACCAATAAATAATATCAAAACCTAATTTCCTATTTAAAAACTTTCCAAAAACGAGATCGAAATACCCTCTTGGGCATTTCGACAAACACCTAGGCCACACCCTTGATACGTGTCCAAATGGACACGAAACTTAGGATACCCAACACCAAACCTATACTGATGCTTAGGGGACTCCTAGGGCTCCCTAATGATGAAGACAAAACGAAATTTCATGGAAATTTGAGGGAGTTACCTAAGCTTGAACCTTCAAGAAAAATCCTCTATTCAAATGCTCTCCTCTTGATGTCCCAATCCACCAAAATCACCACAAAATGAAATAGAACCTTAATGACAGCAAGAATAGATAGATTAGGATCTAATAGAAAAGATTTGAATGGAAAAGGAAGAGAAATGGAATTTTAGGGATTTATTGAATAGGAACAAACCTTTCCTTCTAGACTTGAGCTTTCCTAAGAAGGAGGCAACCCTAAACTAAGAGAGTATAAATAGGGTGGTGTTCCCAAGGAGGATATGGTGGCTGGCCAATAATGTCTAGGGCTTAGGGTTTTGGTTATTGTTTGGGCTTTGGGCCAAGTTAGCTAGTCCTATCAAGTTTAGTCACAAAATGACTTGTGAAACCACAAGCCATTTATCAAATAACTTGATTCCTAAATTCCTAATTCAAGTTCTATGAATCACTAACCACTAACTTGAGTCACACTAGGTTAGACTAGGGTCACTTGACCTAACCAAGCCCAACTAACTAGGGTTAGTTCCTAGGTTGGTCTACATGGGTCCAAACTAGCCAAAATCAATCTAGTCCAAACAATTCCAAAATAATTCCTAAAAATTCCCAAAATTCAAATAAATTCTATTAAATCTAAATAATAATTAATAATTCCAAATAATTCTTAAAATTACAAAAATGACTAAAATACCCCCCCTCAGTCTGGAAATGAACACTAGTAAGACACCAAATCATAAGTCATAAATTTAAATAGTTTAAAAATAATTAAAATCACTAAAAATCATAACATGAATAAATACCCTTAAATAATAATTATAAATACAAAATTTCAAAATTACCCTCATTTGGAAAATTGGGTGTTACAGAGTTCATGGATGTCTTTTCGAAGGACTTGCCAGGTCTGCCACTGGACAGAGATGTAGAGTTCTCTATAGATTTGGTGCCCGACACAGAGCCGATATCTCAGCACGTCTAGGGTGAACAACAGCAAGCTGGCAGAGTTGAAGAAACAGGTGGATGAGTTACAGGACAAAGATTTCATTCGATCGAGTTCTTCACCATGGAGTGCACCAGTGCTTTTTGTGCCAAAGAAGGATGGGTCGGTACAGATGTGTATCGACTATGGAGCTCTCAACAACCTCACTATCAAAAATAAGTATCCGCTATCGATGATCGATGATATCTTTGATCAGTTGAGCGGAGCGAGAGTATTCTTTAAAATTGATTTGAGGTCAGGTTACCATCAGGTGAAGGTGAAGAAGGAGGATATCCCGAAGATAGCATTCAGGACACAGTATGGCTAGTTTGAGTTCTTGGTGATGCCGTTTGGGTTAACTAAGGCCCCGATGGTGTTCATAAACCTGATGAACAAGGTGTTCCACTAGTACTTGGACAAGTTCATGGTGGTGTTCATTAACAATATATTGGTGTACTCGAAGACCCCGGAGGAGCATGAGGAGCATTTGAGAGTGGTTCTGGAGACTCTCAGGAAGGAGGAGCTTTATGGCAAGCTCTCGAAGTGTGAGTTCTTTTTAGATCGAGTTGAGTTCCTAGGTTATGTTATGACCGGAGACGGGATCTCAGTTGACCCGAGGAAGATCACGGCAGTTGAGACATGGACAACACCGAGTTCAGGTACGGAGATTAGGAGCTTCCTGGGTTTGACAGACTACTACAAGAGGTTCGTCTAGGATTTTTTTCGGGTTGTAGAGCCATTGACTAGGCTGACCCGGAGGGACACAAAGTTTATCTGGTTAGAGGAGTGTCAGGTTATTTTTGATGAGTTGAAGAAGCGGTTGACGACAACTCCGATTCTGACATTGCCATCAGGATTAGGCGGATTCACTTTCTACAGTGACGTCTCAGGGAAGGGTTTGGGTTGTGTCTTACAGCAGCATGGGAAGATAATTGTCTATTCTTCCAGGCAGTTACGTCCGTATGAGAAGAACTATCCTACCCATGAGTTGGAGTTAGCAACAGTTATTTTTGCTCTAAAGTTGTGGAAACACAATTTATACAGAGAGCAAGTGGAGATCTTTACAGACCATAAGAGCTTGACGTATTTGTCTACATAGAAAGAGCTCAACATGAGGCAACAGAGATAGCTGGAGTTGATGAAGGACTTCGACATTACATTGCAGTATCATCCAGGGAAGGCCAACGTGGTTGTCGACGCTTTGAGCAGATATCCGATAGCCATATGTTTGACGACAGATCGTCACTTGTTAGCAGATCTGGATAGCCTGGAGATCGAAATGATAGTGTCAGGAGTTGAGATACAGATATGGGATCTGCAGATTCAGTCGGACTTGATGGAGAGGATCAAGTCAACTCAGTTCGACGATATCGCTCTGCAGTATATCCGAAAGCAGGTTCGAGCAGGACTGGTTGAGGAGTTTGTTATTACAGAGGATGGCATATTGAGGCACGATTACAGACTGTGTGTGCCCAGCGGAGACCTTCGGAAGCAGGTTATGCAGGAGGCCTAACGTTCTCAGTACTCTATGCATCCGGGTGCCAACAAGATGTATAGGTATCTGAAGGAGCACGTCTGGTGGTATGGGATTATGGACACACACAAAAAAGAAGAAGAAATTCTATCTTTTCTTATTGGCATAAGGCATCACAAATCGAGTACGCCTGAGAGATCCTGTACTGAGGATCCCCGAGTACAAAAAGAATTCTGAAGAATGGAATGATGGAGATCGAGCGGCAGTTGCTCCTTTACTCCGTTGACACTTCTATTACAAAAGTGGGAGAAAACCTAAGAAAATTGCTAACTCTCGGCTCACTGGCAAGAAGTGCAGCAATTTGGCTCTTAAAAATGCTCTCCGTTCTGTCCTTTGAAGAGGTATGAGACCCCTTTTTATAGTTATTTCCGTGCTGGAATGATGTTATGCGCCCACATGAGAAAATATACTGATTTTCATGTGGACGCATAGTCCTGCTTCGGGCGCATAGAGTGTAGGCACATGCAGACTACGTAATCGTGGGTTGATCGTGGGGTTGACGTGGCCGCATGCTTCAGTGTACGACTTCTGGTGCAGACTGACGTGGACGTATGCTTCGGTGCATGATTGATCGTGGGTTTGGCCGAGTCGGAGGCTGTCCTGACGTGGGCGTATAGCGTGAAACAGGGCTATGCGCCCCCTTCTGGAGGAGTCTAGAGTGGGCGCATAGGCGCATAGCTTGCTCTGGTGACTTGGGCGCATATGACTTCTCTAGCTTGGGCACATGGTTGTCAAGACTGCTAAAATTTTTATGCTTCTACAAGACCTCCTTTAAAGTTTTTGATAGTTGAACGAGTTCGAAATACTTTCAAAGAAGCATGGACCGTCTTCTCGTGATGCAGTGGGCGCATAGCATAGCTCTCCCATTGGGCGCATAGAGTTTGGCTAGGCTGTCAGATAGATGGCTGTTTAGATCTTTCTCGAAAATCTGAACTGATAGATTCATCGGAATGGAATTTGAAAAGGTCCATCCTTCATGCATTGTCCATGTCAGCAAGTGGCAGTCGCATAATGTGCAAGAGACTGGGTCTTCATGTGAGCGCATAAGTCGTAGTGGGTGCATAGTATTGGCCCGAGACTATAAATTGGCTTTGAAGAGAGAGAAAATTAATTACTCTCTTTTCTTTTAAAACTTTCAAAAGACTTTTCATCTCTTCTCTGTACGAACCATGTCTCCCAAGACCGCCAAAAGATCTGCGAAGGGCAAGGGGGCTGCACCGAGTGGCTTTCCTCCTGCGACAGCGTCCTCGCTAGTCCAGGACCCGATCTTGGGTGAGGCTACCCCTCAAAGCAAAGTCTTGAGCGTTAATTTATGACGCTTTGACTTTTCCTTTGCCTGGGCGCATGTGCACAAGGCAACATATTTCTATGAGCATTCATATACGCCCACACACGTATGTGCCCACACTGTGGTGTGTTATGCGTCCACATGCTGCTACATATTATGCGCCCACAAGCTACTGCATGTTATGCGCCCACATGATGCTATATGTTATGCACCCATATGCTGTTTGTATGTTTTAGCACCCATATGCTGTTTTGGACGCATAGCCCTTTGGATGTATAGCTCTTTGGGCGCATAGGATTCCTCCAGCACTTAGTAGTTTTTTCTGTATATTCTGAGTCTGACTTTCTCTTCCATCCTTGCAGTTAACATATTTGTCCCAAAATTGGTGAATCTCTTTCGGCTCTGTTTGTCAAGTCCTCGGCACAAGACTCATAACTAATATGGTCAGTAAGGTTCAGGCCAAGATTAGTCATGACCAGCCTACAGAACGGATGATTGCCATACTTGAACAGGACAAGACCTTCTTGAAGCAGATGATTAACGACGAGAAGCTCTTGCTCGGAGGGGCACGTCGTTTCAAGAAGCCGTACTTCTGTTCGGTGACAGCATAGGATTCGAGGATGACCAGACGATATGTCTAGAAGACCCTCTGGTAGTTAAGTTAAATAACCAAAGAATATGGTTGCCATCGATGAAGCCCCAATACCCTCTGTCAGCATTTACTGATCTGGCTGTGCAGAGGCAGATTAAATGGAACCTGACCCCTGAACTGTATGGGGTTGTTTCTGGCAGGATCCAATTCAACTCTGGTGACCGGAAGAAGGACACATTCAAGTGTGTCAAGGGCTCCACGTCCTACTCTATGAGGGGGCTGCATCCTAGGGTTATAATGAACGATGTCCCGACTGATCTTCACCCTTACGCTGTTGAGACTCTCTCTAACTTGATGCTGTCAAAGAAGGAGTCGTATCTGGGAGGGAAGCTGCGGATGGAAGGTTGGAGATATTATGTCCCGTTCTGGAGCGACCTTACTGGATGGGTGCTCTCGACTTACGAGGCCACCCTAAAAGTTGCCGGTGTTTTTTATGTCGTTAGAGCCACCCAATATGGCATTAAGGTTAACTGGCCAATGTTTGTCTCTTTGGTGGAGTTATACAACCATCACACTTGTACCTTCTTTACTCCGGGCGGGAAGATGGGATTGGCTCTCCATGAGATGCAGGAAGTGTCGAAGCTTCCTTGGGGCACAAAGCCGTATGAAGAGTACGTGCCTTGTGATGAGGAGCTCCGAGGCCAGGAGAATGAGAACTCCGAGATGATGGATGTATATAAGAAGTTATTCTGCCACCTCCTCATCTGCCATAGGATTAACAAGAAAGAAATGACCGAGGGGGCCAATCCCCACACAAGAGCTTGGACGGGCTACGTCTTTATTCAAGGAGAAGGAGAGGATTCGGCCTCCTTTTCGATTTTAAAACCTATGACCAAGTCCGAGATAGAAGTCCGAATGGCATATTATGATACGGCAGATACTGAGGACAGTGATGATCCTGAGGAGAAGTCCCCGATCGGGCACTACTTCCGTCAAGCTGAATATCCGTTGTCGGAGAAAGCCGTGCTGGCAGCTTTCTTGATGATCTGGCTTCGTGACTGTATAGTCCCTGGGGTTCAGGGACTATTGAGAGGATGAGCCGGAGCATAATACTTTCGGCTGTGAAGCTGGTGTTCGGATACCGGCTTGCCTTGCTTCCCGCGATGGTCTGTGCCACTGAACGGGGTCTACGGGATTTTGTTAGAAATGCGGTGACTTCTGACGGTAGAGCCAATTTTGCCCAGACCGAACTTCTGTATCATATCTTGATAGGGTGGCTACTGCTGTATTGTCCTACCCTGTTGAACGCTGGGCCGGCGGCGGACTCTTTGGCGGAAGACGCCTTTCTTTGCAGATTCTGTAACACAGACTGGGTCATCACTGGTGTACCCGCTTGTAGAAGAGCTTTAAGCTTCTTGCAGAACTACGAGTTCTTCAGGGTATCCCCTCCATCCGGCAGTGGTAGTACAAAAAATACTTAGTGGATGAGAGAGTTCATGCCACTAGCTTGACTGCTGGGGCGTTTCACTGGCTTCAGTCTATTAGGCTGTCGCATCTGGTGTTCAGAAACAGGAACCATGCCTATCTGGAGCCATACCTGCCGAGTCGTTTTGTATGGCAGTTTTGCTACATCCAGCTCCTTTTAAGAAATGCTAGCCCACATTTAGAGTCAATAGGCAGCTTAATTGATGGGGTGCGTGCCTGGATATATTACAATGCCGGATGTACGGGGGCAATCTTCACTCTGCCTTCGGATAAGCCCGAGACCCACTTGTGCTATGCTGGTGCCAAGTTTTATGTTCAGATCAATAACTTTCATCCCCGGTATGATCATGAACAAAACTTGACATTGGAGACTCTGTTTGGACCCCTTCTGCAAAACGTGCCCAAAAGGCGTCGAAGGGCCGTAAGAAGGAGAGCGCTGCTCCAGCTATAAAGCCAACCGCAGCACCACGGCCGAGGGTTATCCTTAGAGAGCTGGCAGTGCCTCTAAAGGAGGACACGAAAGATGATTCTGCTCTTTCCAATCCTCTTCAGAAGAGAAAAGCTTCAACTGAATTGGCCCATGATCCTACTTTTTAAGGGAAGAAGAAGAATGTTGCCCTATGGAGAGCTAAGGAAGTGGGTGCTGGCTCACCTCCCTTGAGAAGGTCTTTTTGGCAAACTGGAAGAAGTGGAACGGCGTCGTCGGCCGTTATCATTTGAAAGGTAGATCCCTTCCTAGACTCTATAGTCGTTTTGGTCAAGCCATTAGAAGCTTTTCGCCCTTGCGTTTGTCCTTTGCACAGGACCCTGATGTTGCAGCTGAGGCAGGTGCCTCCTCGTCTGAGGAAGTAGATGTGATAATAGCGTCCTCTTCTTATCCTCGACCGACAGACGACGTTCAGCCTTCCCCAGTCAAGGAGGCTGAATCAACGGATGATCAGGGCGAGTGCCCGGATTATGGTGGCAACCAAAATGCCAGTCCTTCTATCGATATCTCCTTGGGGGCGATGTCTGCAATCGGGGCCATAATAAAAGAGTTGGACGAGAATCAAGTCCAATCGGCTCATCCTTCCGCGGGTATGTTATCTTTGTGCCTCTCTTTGGATGAGATTTTTCGACTCCGATTTTGCGTGCTCCTCGTGAGGCTGACCACGATTGTATATTCCCTTGTAGACAAGGAGAAGGAACCACTCGTAAAGATAGCCGACGGCATTGGAGAAAAATAGAGGTTGTCCCTGGCTCCTCTGAATTTGCTGGTGCGGAGGGATCCGTTAGTGAGCCGGCATCGGCTGCAGGAGGAGAGGTTGAACAGCCTACTGCAGGGGCTATTGCTGAATCTGCTCCCGATCCAGCTGGAGCCGTGGAAGATACTCAGCCTGATGCTGCTTGAGGCCTTAATATTGTTTTTCTTGATTAGCCTAGGCCTGCTCTCGGTTTCCCTGAAGCCAAGACCGATGACTTAGCCCAAGTTGGCGCTGAGCATGCCGAAGGTACGAAATTACAACTCTTTCACATTTTCCTTTTTTTGGTTACTGATGCATATATTGTTTTCTTGTCAGGTTTGACTTCTTATCAGGCATCTCTTCCTGGAGCGGAAGAACCTCATCAAGCATCCTCCCCGACGACCTCCACTGAAGACAACGAGATGGCCCAGGAAGTCGTCAAAGCTTTCTATTTTGTCCTGAAAGTAAAGCTTCCTGGAGTTCTGAATCGGAATGCCTCCTTTGGCCCTATGAAGGTTGTTGCTGAATGCCAAGTGGTGGCCCTTGATAGCATTTTCGGCTATGAAGAGCGGGCTTACTACAAAAAAATGATCTTTTGGGATGAAACTATTAGAAACGTTAGTCTGAAACGTCCTATAAAATTACTATTTAGGACGGATATATTTTTTGTAACAAAAAATAGTTTTATTTTGGACAGATTGGAAAATTGATCTCTTATTTGGGACTATTAATATTTTTGGTCCTAAATAAATTTTGGAAATGTCACAAATAATCTCGGCGGGAATAAAAATTATTTGGCGGCCTAAAGTTTATTATTCCTATTTTTTTGGGAATTTTTTTTTCTATCAATGATTACTCCTAACCGTTGGATCAAAAGGTCTAAGAGATGATATTGATTGCTCTTAATTATATATATGAAGAGAGAGAGAGAGGAGATATTATGAGCCCTAGATAAAAGAAAAACCTCCCTATATATTTCTCCAGATCAATGAGAGAAGGTCGAAGACGCAGCCTACTGGAGCCCCCGATCCTCCATGTGCGCCAAGCACCATTACTCCTCTCTTCGGAGCTCCTTAATCCTTAACAGAACCCCTTCGTCTAGCTCCTCCTCATTGTCCCGCCTCTATCGTGCACCACTTGGTCCAGCACCTCCTCGTTGGTTGCTATACCGCTGCATGCAAGGTATGTTGGCTTATAGAAATTTTATCTTCATTTTGTCAAAATAGCCATTGATATTTATATTTCCATTAATATTTACATTCCGAGAATGATTGGGTCTCTGGAGGACGAAGGAGGCCTCATGCTCTGAGTTTTCGATTGGGAAAAGGAGGATGTGAGGATATCGAGCTAGGTTATTTTCCCCTTTGCCTGAATTTTGGTTGCAAAATTTTGTTTCTTTTTTGAAGTTTTCTCGTATGTATATATGTTTTTGAGTTAGTAATTTGATTGCTTTTATCTGATTTAGTCATCAGCTTCGACATCGTGTAGGACTCGCTGAGATTGTTGCAGGCGAAAGTTCTCGCATACGGTTTACGGCGTCGACAGGACTTAGGTTGTCTCTTTCCCCTTTCGAGTTGTGTATAGAGAAGATTATTAGGGTTTAGCATTCAGTATGGTATGGGTTAATTTCTTGTCTACATGAATTCATTTCCTCTAAAGTTCTATAAGAGACATCTCTTTGGTTACATTAGCAATCTTGATATATTTCTAAGAACTTCAAGCTATCTTCATTTTGGTCTACCACTCTCAGTAGCACCTTGACAAGTAATCTTATCCAACAATATCTACTTTATCATGCGTTTAACAAAACCATACAAGCTGAATATTATGTTGCCTAGACTGGTAATAAATGTTATTCTGAACCTAAGCAACCAACCCTGTTGTAGAGATAAAAATATTCATAATGAGTCATAATGTGAAACTATTTTTTTAAGGATACATAAGGAAATAGTAATAATCATACTGCTATGTCGAACATGTACAGGATATCTGTCAAGTTGCATGACAATCTTTGTGTATCTGGTCACAGGATGGCCCTAAGATCATGTCATGTCCCGGGTTTTATCTTTCCGTGGAAACCGGTACATAGTTGATATTTTCTGTTGGTTTTTATGGAAAGTTGAAAACCAATCAGAAACCAATTACAATATAAGTTATCTGATTACGATTCAAAAGGGAGAGAAAAAATAGATCTATTAGGTTCTAGCCTTCAAGAGGCATAACAGGACATAAATAACCATTCATTTAGTGAAGCCAACATGCAAATAAGCTGGCCAGCCATGCACATACATGCTAGCAGACAAAAATTTTGTGGCACTAAATATTCACAAGCACACAATTGGACAAAGTTGAATGTTCTCATGAAGAGGAGAGGAATAAGCAAGCAATTTATTAGTTGTTGGATTTATCATATGTTGTTCATACTTTTTATACTATGGGACTCAAATTGATATCTTGACCATTAATTATAAGAAGGCAGATGAGCATTTAGCTATAGTTTAATTAATTTGAAAGATCAATAAAACATAATTATGCCTCATATATTCTCTACTTAATATATATTTGAGCTAAATTCAATATTACTACTTTTATCTGACCTACATATGCAAAAAAAATTGTTGTGTTATGGTTGTCAAATCAGCAGTATGACCGTTAACTACGTCCATTTGATTAAATTACATTTCTAGTAAATTTGAAATTCTAATATAATTATTTTGCTCATCCATTTTTCATTTTTTTAACTATGTCATCATTCACACTGATATATTTTCCTAATATTTTGTGTCTTGACGATTAGTCTCATAGAGCTAGTTGATGTTGGTATTCCATTACATGTTTTAGCACTGAATAAACAAATTATACTTCAAGTTGAAGTTGTAAAGGTATCATCATTCCTGATGAATATTTTCTTATTTATAACAGTTGTGTTTTTGGTGATAGATAAGCAAATTATTTTAAGACTATGGCTTGCTCTGTATTGTTGTCAGTTTGCAGCCTATGTAAACCAAGATTATATACAATATTGCTAGCCAGGAGTATTTGATATTCAGAAATTAATCTTGATTAAAAGATTGAATCAGTATTCACATCTTCTATCATAATTTCGTTTAAATTTGTTGGGCTAAAATTTTGGTCAATAGTGCAAATTGTCTATTTTGGTACATTTTTGGAACAAATTTAAGAATTAAGAAATAGATAAAATCAAAATAAAACAAAGGTAATTGAAACAGACAAGCCAGTATACTGGCCGATAGAGCAATATTTTTTTAAGCTGCAACAGTGATTATTTGGTAGAGTAATCACAGTTACATGTCCAGTTGAACTTTTTATTTTATTGGCTAACTGGTATTCAAATTAAGGAGATATAATACTAGGATATCACCCATCTAGAAATATTTTTAGTTTGGGGTTAAGACAACCAAGGTTAGAAGGAGAGAAATATTTATCGATCGTTGATGAATTAATGGAAGCTGCATATTCCTACTGGGTTTGGGCCCATCCCTACCTACACCAGCTAATTTGCAGCAGTACAAATGCATAGGTCACTACTTGCTTACAAATGCAATGCCTACTTACTTTCTGAAATTTCCATGTTGTTTATCTACACACTAGTTACTTGGTAGATGATTATAACAAACAAAAATCTAGAAAGTAAGCAAGATAATTATAATTGTCGTATCTCTATACAACATATTTGTAAACAATGTAGTGTGTATGGTCATGGTATTCCCATATGCATTGCCATAAATTGTATACATAAGTTTTTTAATTTCTGCCTAAACATTGTATACACAGGTTCATGGTATTCTCATATACTCTACATAAATTCTTGATGTATATATGGTCTTTTGTTAATTAGTTATTTTTTATTTTTATTTGCAGGTCCTTCAAAAGAGTTTGGGCTGATTTTACAAATGATGGAAGATTTGCTTAATGAAAAAGCATTTTGGGTTCATTTTTTAAATGATGGCAAATGATGCTTAATAATGTAAACAATTTTAGATTTATTTTATAAATGATGGTAGATGAACACTTAATAATGTAAAGTATTTTGAGTTCATTTTATAAATGATGGGAAGACGTCCATTGATGTAAAGCGCTTTGAGTTAATTTTGTAAACGATGGGATATGACATTTAATGAAATTAATCTTTATTGATGTACTTTAGAGTTTACAATTTTTTTTTGAACTTAAATAGTTAGTTACATATTGTTTTTGTTATATATGTCTTTTAATTGTACATTCTATATGCAGAACAAGGAAACAATAATTTTAAAATAATTAGGACAGTTGTTATAAGTTTTTGGGACAATTTTGTAACTGTCCTAAAAGTAAATTATATTCTTTTGTGGCTATTATCCGAAATTATTATGACGGTTCCAATCTATCATTTAACAATAATTACGACGGCAAAATTCGTCCCATAAGCTTTTGTCACGCCACCCTAATAGCACCGTTTGAATCCGTCCCAACTGCCGTCCCAAATAATGTTTAGGACGGTAAAAGTTCTTTTAAGAACAGTTTTTGGTTGTCCCAAAAGGCCACTTTCTTGTAGTGGCTAATGCTCTAAGGAGGGTTCTGAATGATCTTGAGGGTCAGGTAGCCAGATTCTGGGATGTTAAACAACGGGGCCCGACGTCACTGTTCCGTAGAGAAGACGAGGCTTTAATCGTGGCTCTCTTGGGGGAGGAGGCTACTTTCCAAGCAAGGAAGGATTCCCTCGCTTAAGAGATCAGTGAATTGGCTGATCAGTGTGAGCAGTTAACGCTGCGAGTATGGCACGTGCTGCTTCGAAGAATGAGCTGGCTGTGTATATTACTAAGAAATATAATCATATTGTACGAATCTAGAGTGAGATTGCTCAACTGGAGGCCAGCTTGAGGACAGCGACGTCTGAACAGGAGGACTATTTGGCTCAGGCTGCCTTGACCGCCACAACTTTCGACCACTTAAAAGAACAGTTGGTGAAGTTGGAGGGAAAGCACATGAATCTAATCCCCTTCCAGGATGAGGCTGCTCGTCAAGAAGAGGCGCGCCGTCGTGCTACCGCGAAATCCGAAGCCAAAATTGTGGTCTAAGGGATAGTATCAATCGATTGTGTATCCCTTAGATTTTTTATTTGTAACTGTTTGTTTCAGCCGTCAAGACTCTTATATCTTTTTCCATCTTTTGATAGTCATTTTAATAAAGAATCTTTTGGCTTTCAAAATTCATAAATAAAGTTTGTGAAATATCAAAACTAGAGGTAATGTGGACGTAGTAGGGATATTTCTGGTGGATATTCCGCTGGGAAATTTGATGTGGACTTATTATTCGTTTTATATTCAGGCGCACCGTTAGAATATACTGATTCTATAACGAAAGAACCTTCCCATTTAGGCTGGAATTTTCTTTTTTTTTGTGCGTCATGACCATTGGTCTTCTCACTGCTAAGACCAGATCGCCAACTTTGAAGATTCTTTCCTTTACCTTTTTATTAAAGGCTCTGGAAAGGCGTGCTTGGTACATCTCAATATGCTGCTGAGCTAATAAGCATTTTTCGTCTAGCGCTTCGAGCTCTTGTAGTCGCAGACAGTAACTTTCTTCGGCAGTCAACTCACTGGTTAAAGCTACTCAAAGAGAAGGAATCTGGATTTCTAGGGAAAGAACTGCTTCGCTCCCATAAACCAGAGAGAATGGCCTACTACCTGTTAGAGTCTGGACCGTTGTACGATAGGCCCAGAGACATTCGTCGAGCTTCTCATTCCAATCGCGCTTGTTTGAAGACACGAACTTCTTGAGAAGTTTAATAATAGTTTTATTGAAGGCTTCTGCTAACCCATTAGCCTCTGGATTGTAGGCAGTAGAGGCTACATTCTGGATTCAATTCTTATCACAGAAACGATAAAATGCATGGCCCGCGAATTTTAGACCATTATCATGGATGATCCTGCGAGGTAGGCCGACGTGATAGATAACGTGATGTTTGATAAAACTGATCATGTTCGACATCTTCACTTCGGTGAGCGGTATAGCTTCTACCCATTTAGAGAAGTAATGGTTATAGCTAGGATGAACCGATGTCTTCTAGAAGATGGCGGACTGATTGGGCCTATGACTTCTATACCCCAATCTTCAAAAGGCTAAGATGCTACCGTCGGGTGTAAAAACTCTGAAGGTTGATGAATGAAGTCAGCGTAGAACTGACAAGCCCTACACTTCTTTGTATATTCAACAGTATCTGCTATCATCGTGGCCCAATAATAACCCATTCGTCTGAGGCGATCTTCTAATTTAGGGCCTGGTTGATATGCACCACAAACTCCGTCGTGAGCCTCACGGAGTGCATGTTTGGCTTATGTATCTGATAAATATCGTAACAGTAGCCCGTCTTAAGAGCGTCGGTACAGCATTTTGGTAGCTGTATCGTAGTAAAATATGAGGGATCACCTTTGGACAGATACTGCTTCCTTTGGGTCCTCGGGAAGGATTTTATAGATGGCGTAGTCTATGAAAGGAAATCTCCAGTCTTTAACGTTGACGTTTGTTTCCGTTGTGTAATTGTGATGAATATGTAAGGTATCTTTCATACAGAATAGTTTTCGACCAGACACTGTGATCGAATACTGAGTATTGGTAGGGACGGTTAAGGAAGCAACAAGACCGGCTAAAGCATCTGCTTCTATATTCTGTAGTCGAGGCACGTGCTTGATGAAGAATCCGGCAAAAGTAGAATCCAATTCGATTGTTGCTTTATGATATGGGATGAGATCTTCGTGACAAACTTCATAATCCCCTCGGACCTGACTAGCTATTAGCTTATAATCGTCGTAAGCTTCTAGATAGTTAATTCCCAGTTTTTTGCCAGCTGAAGGCCGATCAATAGGGCATTATATTCGGCCATGTTGTTGGTACAGGGTTCCACAAGAGAATATGCATGATTTATAACCAGATGGTCGGGTGACACTAGCACGGTGCCTACTCCGGCCACGATATTTCCTTTAGGTCATGTTCTTGATGCACCGTCAAAGAATATTCGCCAAATGGGGATTTCCTCAGTTGCGGTGTTAGACTCCACTATTTCATCGGGGATTTTATCGTAGAGTTTGGAAGATTCTGGAACTGGATGAGCTGCCAGGAAATCAGCTAATGCTTGGCCTTTTACTGCCTTCTGAGGAACGAACAACATATCGTATGGAGTCAACAGCATTGCCCATGTAGCTAAACGGGAATTAAGAGAACCCGGTTTAGTCATGAGTATTCTGAGAGGATTAACTTTAGATATGATATGGATAGTCTGCCCAGACACATAGTGGCGTGTCTTCTAGACAGAAAATACCAGTACAAGACATTCTTTTTCCATAGGTGTGTATCTATGCTCGGCACCCACCATCGTGCGGCTGAGATAGTAGATTGCATGTTCATGGCCGCCTTCATTCTTTTGAGCTAATAGTGCACTAAGGAAATGGTCCATAGTGCGGACATATATTAAGAAGGGCTTCCCCATTATTGGAGCCACCAATACTGTAGGGCTTGTGAGATACTTCTTGATGTTGTCAAATGTGCGTTGATATTTTTTAGTCCAGACGAAAGATACGCCTTTCTTCATGAGCTGAGTAAACGGTTGACACCTTACAGAAAGGTTCAAAATGAATCGTTTGATGTAGGCTTGCCTTCCTTGAAGTCCACGTAGCTCTTTGAGATTTCTTGGGGGATGCATATCGAGGATGGCTTTCACTTTCTTCGGGTCAAGATGTATGCCCTTTGAAGTGATAACAAAACCAAGGAACTTGCCTCTGGAGACTCCTAGAAAAGACTTGGTTGGATTCATCTAGAGTTGGTGTGCACGCATTAGTTCGAACATCGTTCTCAAGTCTTGGAGGTGGTTGCCCATGAAATGACTTTCAACTGCGATATCGTCTACGTAGCATTCTACTGTTTTGCGCAAATGATCATAAAAAATTGTGTTCATAGCTCGCTGGTATGTCGCCCCTATATTTTTCAATCCGAAGGCCATCACCGTATAGCAGTATACCCCCAACGGTGTTCGAAAAGATGTGTGTTTCTCATCGTCAGGGAACATCTTGATCTGGTTGTAGCCTGAGAACCCATCCATGAAGGACATCCGTTCGAAGCCGCAAGTATTGTCGATCATTATGTCGGTGATCGGTAGAGGAAATTCATCTTTTGGGCATGCAGAGTTCAAATCATGGTAGTCGATACAAACTCAAACTTTATTATTCTTTTTCATGACTGGAATAATGTTAGCGACCCAGTCAGGGTGTTGTTCTTCACGAATGAATCCACTTGAAATAAGCTTCTTGACTTCGCTCTCGATGGCCTCCATGATATCTGGTCGAAATCATCGTTGCTGCTGCTTTACTGGCTTAGCTTTAGACGAGATATTTAGGCGGTGCATAACAACTTTTGGGTCCAAGCCTGGCATATCTTCACAGCTCCATGCAAAGATGTCAATGTATTCTTTTATAAGCTGTATAAGAGATTGTCGTTCTTCGCCAGACAGACTTTTGCTAATGAAGATTGGTTTAAGAGATGATTCACCTCTTAAATTAACTTGGACGACTTCGTCTTCAGTAGGTGGTTCACGTTGTTCGAAACATAACTCCCACCTAGTATCCATCTTTTGAGCCTATTGTTCAAGCTCGATCGATTGGACATCATCTGCAATTTGGTCAATTGACACCATATTGACAGACAAAGTTGCTTTGAACATGTCTCCAATGCTGGAGTCTGAATCCCAGAGGCAGAAATCAGAAGAATGAGAACAATGATCTGCTTCGACGTCTGATCCTTCAGGAGTTGTTGGAGTAGTTACGTAACCCAAACCAATATCATTTTGTTGATAATAGTTCTCGGGTTTGCCGAGAGGAGCAAAGTAACGTATTGGCAATCGTCGTCCCTGACCGTAATATAGCCCCTGGTCGCTTTTTATATCATATCCCATGTTCTGGATGATATTCTTGGCCTACCAACTATATCGAAAAAGTTGAATTTTTCCAGAGTCATAGTTAGCTTCAGTGTTGTTATTGGAAGATTTTTCCAGAACGAACTTTCTTTCGCCAATTATTCGACCGAAGATGACCAATTCTTCACCCTTCTTTCTAGCTGGAACGATGAAGGAGTAAATATCTTCTGGCCAGACTTTTTCCCGCAGATGAGATGACTTGACCGGCATGTAGAGATGTGGTCATATGCCGTGCTCTAGGGCGTATATCGTATCTATATACTGGTTTACAGATTGGTAGACATCGAAGTAATTCAAAGATAAACCTTTACTTAGAAAATATGTAAGTTCTTCTTCAGGGATAAGATCATCCACTGAAGGTACATTATTTTGAGTATTGATATACTCATTGAGAGGATCATTGTCTGGAACAAGAGCCATAGCCTTGGCCAAGTTTACCACATAGGGTAACTCTTCAGGATTGGGAGGGCAGACTTCAGCAGGTTCCACCCGAGGTGTTTTGCGAAGAGTGATGGTCAATGGTTTGACCTTATCAGGGTTCTTTTTTTTAACCCAGATTGTGAGAGGCTTTGGAGTACTTTTTGGAGTAGTACGTCCTTTGACTCAGATAATCAGGGGACAGTCACTGGCAGATGAACTCACTTCAGCTTTGTCGTCAGGTTCGTTGCCGTCATCCTTGGAGGGCTAAGATTGATAAAGTATTGAATCTCTGTAGTAGCCTTCAATGCCCTTAAAAGTATCGACATCGGCAAACTCCGTCTTCACGACGCCATCGCCGTTGACGTACTTGAAGCACTTGTGAAGTGTGGAAGGAACAATCATGTTCTCGTGTATCCACGGACGTCCCAACAAGACGTTGTAGGATACATTAGCGTCGATTACATAACAAGAAACCTCTATTCAGAGATCACCAATCTGGCACTTGAGACGGATCTTGCCCAGCGGGTGGCTTCTTCCAGCATTAAAAGCCATGATAGTTGTATTGGTTGCAGATAGCTTGTGCAGAGGGATTTCTAGAATTTGGAGTAAACTTCTAGGAATGATGCTGAGGGAGAAACCTGGATCGATGTGCATCCGATCCACCTTAATCGTCCTGATATACCCTGTATAGTACAGAGGTCTATCATGACGATTATTTTTTAGTAGCATGTCCTCCTGTGAAAAGGTGATGTTGGGCACCACTTCCATAGTACTGTGGCAGTGAGGATAGGAGATAGGATCTTCAACGGGGGCTTTGACTTCGGCGAGATAAGAGTCGACATGTAGTAATGCCTCACTTAAGGCCTTCCGCGTTTCTTTGGAGAGTCGCAATAGATCGAACAGAGATAACATGACAGGTGTATTGGCCAGCTGTGCTAGTTGTACAAGCATAGAAAAGAACTAGAGAAGCCCATGCGGCTCAAAACAGAAGAAGCCCATGCGACTCAAAACAGAAGAAGCCCATGCGGCTCAAAACAGAAAGAGCCTCATGCGGCTCAGGAATCTATCAGAGCCTCATGTGGCTCAGAAACTCTTCAATAGCCTCATCGGCTCAGGCGAAAATCACGTGACCCTATGCAGCTTGCCTTTACAGCTGGCCATAAAGTGACTGCTCCCACTAAATGCTCTGACATAAAGTGATAACTCTGACATTAAAGCTAAAATGATGAACTTCGACATGACGGCGTATTCCTCGGGAAACGAAGAAAATCTCCTCTGCAGCTAGCACGATCCACCAAATACAAAGCTCCCTATGCGGCTGCCACCACGCCATGCGGCTGATGCTCGCATGCGGCTCGGAGCACGAAGACCCTCGTCATGCGGCTCAAATTATAAACAGTCACCCTACGCGACCACTGTCTTCATGCGGCTCGGATCATGGGGATCATCTCCATACGGCTCAAATATTGAGAGGCCACGCCCATGCAGCCTTGACAAGTGGCTAGTCCTATAGGGCTCAATTAGAAACCACCCCCATGCGGCTCAGATTTTGACGGCTATACCTATGCGGTTGCCACCTTCACGCAGTTCAAAACCTAAGAAGCTACCCTCATGCGGCTGTGGCTCGCGGCTATGACACGTGACAGAAAATCAGTTTCCCACGTGGCACTAAATCAATCAAGAGTTATAAAATTCCAACAACCAGATTTAGTGCAATCATCATAATTACCCGAATCAAAACAGATTTATGGCAATCACATGGATTAAACACGTGGCAGGAGATCCGAGCTTCCAAAGATTCATGACAATCAACATTAATTGCCCATACGAATTCTACACAATCAGCATTAATTGTCCAGATTCGTTGCAATCAAGATTAGTGGTCCAGATTAATTGCCCACAAGATAGGATCAAGGAAAATGGCAATTAAATCCCCAAGCAGCCGACTTTTTTAGGGTGATCATTGCAAACCCTAATGATGACACCCCACTCCTATAAATAGCAAGGTGCCATTCCCTTGTAAAAAAAGATCGGATCCAGAGAAACAAAAAAATATAGCAAGGTGTCATTCCCTTACAAAAGAGATCCTATCCACCCGGCTGGACATACAGAGAGACAAAGACGCGCACAGAAGAGTCTTCCCATCTTGAGAGCAGTTCTTCACCGGAGCCAAGGCTACGTCTAATTAATCGTCCAAGGAGTAAGGTAGAGCGGCCGTCGCTTTCCCGAGCCTCTACCGTCAACCCCCAGAATCAAAACTAAACAATCGTACTTAGACTGCTGTACCTAGGTTTTCGTCCCTAGGCTTTCTTTGTCCGAGCGAGTTTGTATTATGAAGTAAAAGTCCAATCCTTCCATATAATTGTTCTGTTCTTTTATAATCAATGGCAAATATGATGGCAACTCTACTGGAGAATGCTGGCGCCAGCCGCATGCAGACAGCCTGCACGGCAACCGATCCCAGCCGCATACCATCTACCCCATGCGGCTCGCGGTCAGTCTTTGACCGCCTCTCATACGTTCCTGACCATGAAGGCTCTCTGGAGCATATGCCAGACTCTGTTGTGACCAGCTTGGTCTCTTCCTACTACGCACTCTCAAGTGCTAGGAGGAAGAAGTCTCGGCCAGCGTGGCTCGACGAGCTCAGTCGGCTGTCCCGACTTCCGAGTACCAGGGCATCCCGATGACTATTACTCGGGCCCCTGATGGGAAGTTGTACCGAAGTACCCGTGTCCAGCCCCCGACGGCCAACGAACGGGATAGTTATCAAGAATCTCCTAACAAGGATCAGGGGCGAGTACTCACGCTACCCCCACATCAGGGAGCAGGCAGGAGGCCAACGCACTCATCAGCCCACAAAGCAGGTGACCCGCGTAACGTGATTCTTCACAAGCGCAAGGAAAGAGACGAAGATTTGATGTACAAAGAGTCCTGTCAAGGACGTCAATGCACCCAAGTCATAGTCAATTGCTGCTGCAACAAGGCATCAGCACAAAAAGACCGGCGGTCCATCTTCCAAAGGCTGCAACACCCATGTTCAGAAGATGAGGCACTTCTCGTCGCCTCTTGCAATTCTGCTCTGAAGATTCCTGGCAGAGGAAGAGGGAAGAAAACAAATTTCTCCAGCACAAAAATTTCAACCGGCGTAACCAAGAAAATTTCTTCTAAACGGCTGTCTACCACCGTTGCAGGAGGAGTTTACCAAGGTACCCGCTCAAAGACAAAATCTGCCACACTGGGAGATTCGTCCACATCTATGGGAGACACTGGAGCCGGGGGTAGCATTCCTCCAAATATCCACAATAACCCGGTATTCCAAGAAGATAGTCCGGTAGAAATGGTTCACCCAACAGATGCAGCAGATTCCGACGTCCCCGAGGACGTCCATAATTCCCAAGACGAGGCCAGCTCTGAAGCTGGGGGTACCACTCTTTCTGAGTCAGAACCGGAGGAGAGCATTCCCACATACCCGGACGACTTCTCTGTACAAGGGTATGACTCAGAGGGCACGTCCTCTACCGTTCCTTCCATCTCTCCTCATGTGAGGACGATGTTCATGACAGACAGCAACCAAGAAGGTACCAGTGATCGCCAACGTATCGACACTTTGGAGGCTATACTGCATGCCTTGGTCAAGTCCGTGGACGAGATCAAAGCGGCCCTTCTAACTCTGCAAGGAAGAATGCCTGGCCAAACAAGCTTAGGTCCTGCGGTCAATACAGACTCGAACTCAGCTGCACCAAACCCGAGCGATAGTCCTCCTGAAATACGGTTCTTACCGCTGCAGAAGAGGCCAGAGAGGCAAGAAGAGAGGTCCAGGAGCTCCGGGCCATGTTCCATGCTCGAGAAAACTGCCAAGACCTCAGGATACGACAACCGTATCCCGCTGCATGGAGAGATGTTCCCTTCCCACTAAAATATAAACCATTCCACATCAATCCATATGATGGGAAGACATCTGCAAGCAGGTACATCACCTACTTCGTAGTCACAACTGACCATCTGCCTCATGACGACGCCATCCTTACGCGGTTGTTCATCGGAGCCTTAGAAGGGGTCGCCTTCGACTGGTACCGCAACTTGTCGAACAATTGCATCCACTCCTTCACCGGCTTCAAACGCATGTTCCTAGAGAGGTTCTATGAAGTAGGACAAGACGTGACAATGTCCACTCTCATTGACGTTGTTCAGGGAGAAAAGGAGCTAACAAGAAATTATATCGAGCGGTTTCGCCAAACCGTGATGAAGCTGCCTTCTAGCAAACCTGATTCCTCCTTGATTGAAATTTGCCAAAAGAGACTGCTTCCCACAATCAGCCTCTGGATGGGCAAAAGTCAATTCAAGGATTGGAAGACGTTCATCATCAGTGCCACTAGCGCAAAAGACAAGGTGAAGAAAGCCCGCCAACTGAGATTGCACATCTCGGAAGGGAAAGACAAAGACAAACACCCTAACGTGAACAACAACAACGGTGGTAATCCCTCCAGCAACCGAGACAACAAGAGCAAGCAGGCTATGGTGACCGACACTGCCCCAAAGCCCGAATCAACGTCGGCAGAAAAGCAGTGGCCTCAGATGACCTACTCCTTCGA
This sequence comes from Iris pallida, assembly GCA_029216955.1. Taxonomy (NCBI): domain Eukaryota; kingdom Viridiplantae; phylum Streptophyta; class Magnoliopsida; order Asparagales; family Iridaceae; genus Iris; species Iris pallida. The sequence continues at coordinate 1,501,912 of JANAVB010017600.1, forward strand.
GGATGGACATGTTAAACCCATCTTAGACATGCTCATCCAAGGAGGACGAATTTAGCTCCCTCCTCCCAGGCGAGAGCCTCGTCCTGCAGATATGGAGAGCCCCAAGTACTGCCATTACCATCGCTATGTTCACCATGCTACACAAGACTGCTATCAGCTGAAGCGATACATCCAACATCTCATCGATTCTAAGGCACTGGCTATTAATTTCGAAGAGGTGACCGTAGCAGCCAATATGGTGTCTGTACAATTTGGCAACTTCCCTCCGACAAAGACTCAAGACGGAGTAGTACCTGTCCCTCGAGCAAGGATGGAGGTCGCCAACCTTCCACCTCTCCGAGACCAAGCTACTGGTCTAGTGCCCCTTACTACATCACGAGGGGAGATCATGTGGATCCATCCGGACATGGTACCTGAGGTGACTCAGTCTGCATCTTCCTCCACCAGCAAAAAAAAGAATAAAAAAGTTAAATCATGTTGCACGATCTCGACAGAGGTCGAGGAAGCTACTGTAGTTGTTACCCGCTCCGGCACACAAACCCACCTCCATCGGGTAACTCAGCTGAGGACCATCAGCCGACAGCCGCTGATGCTTCCGGACCTTCACAGCCTTCGACGACCAACAAGCCTAGGCCGAAGGAGACCCGCTTCGACAAACCACTCCGAAGGGACATGCCTCATGGGCTAGAGAGGCCATACAACTTTGACATCCTGTCACAATTGGCCAACACAGCGGCCAAACTATCGCTATACGAACTCCTGAGACTCTCCAAGGATGTTCGTGTCGCACTAAGCGAGGCACTTCAGAATGCCAACATATATCTAGCTCAGTCCAACCTCAACGGGGAAAGCTCGCCTACAGATCTCCATGACAGCACTTGCACGAGGTCAATGCCAAACATCGTCTTCACTTCGCAGGATATGCTTATCAAAACTAACCTACACGATCGCCTCTGTATTATACTGGGTACATTGGCAATATCAAGGTCAATCGGATGCATATTGACCCCGAGTCCTCCATAAGCATCATTCCGAAGAGCTTACTACACCATCTGCGCATCCTGATGCATCGTCTGACACCGACAAGCACCGCCATCAGCGGTTTCAATTCGGGCAGGAGCTACCCGATCGGAAAGATCCGCCTAAAATGCCAAATCGGCGACCTTCAGTCGGAAGTGACCTGTTATGTAATAGATGCGAACACCTCCTACAACATTCTCTTGGGGCGTCCTTGGATACACGATTATATGATTGTGCCCTCCATACTACACCAGTGCATCAAGTATGTCAACAAGTATGGCTTCGTAAGAACAGAATTTGTCGACAACGATCCCTTCAAAGGGGTCGAATCCTACTACTCACACTCATGCTTGTACGAGAAGTCGAAAAAGCATCTTGCCAAAGGATATATTCCAGCTCAAACTGAGGCAGCAACCGGATCAGAAGAACCTCTAACGATCCACCTCTAAGCCCGTAAGCCTGGCATAACTGCGCCCCTTACAGCCACTCTGCATAAGGACGCAGTTAGCCTCTCTGCACAGGAGGAACAGATGATAATCCGACTGTCAAGGTCTTGCCAAGCGCCAAGACCTACGATAGAGCTACTGACAATCAGGCTGTCTAAAGCTAGCCGGTCACAAGCTGAGGAGCTCAATCCCTCTGTCAAACCGATGATAATTCGTCTTCCCAGAATGAATCAGCAACCGAGCACTAAGCCAGGGACTGCAAGGCAGCCAACAACTCCCTGTCCAGTACCGAGCACCAAAACTGGGGGTAGCTAGTATGCCAACAACTCCACGTTCTACTTTACCCATGGAGCCCCTGATAATCAAGTTGCCCAAGTCATCCTCTCAGTCTGCATTTACACAGGGGTGGCTGAAGAAGAGTCAGAGCTGGCCAAGTATGTGGCTGCTTACACTGATATTCCATCCGCAGATGATGTAATTCCACTGGAAAAGATACCTTATTTCATCAATAAAGGGCTATCTTTGAATTACTTCGAGCTTAATAAGCTTTGTATAATGTATGCTATGGAACACGATATAGGCGCTCACCTGCACACACAAGTAACAAATGTCTACACCGTAAACCAACTTACTCCAGTGGAAGATGCTTACCGCATAATTTGAGGGAGGGGATCACCCAATAATCTTCGGCCGGAAGAATGATCCACAGCCCTTCAAGATAGAAGAAGTTGAGCTCGAACCCGACACCGGGAGATTGTCCCTTTATCTGTATAGTCCCCAATCCAAGTACCTTATACAAAAACAAGGGTATGATCTGGAAACTACACCAGGCTTGAACTACGGCACTGGACGATGATTACCCTTACAATCGCCGGTCCCGGATGGGAAACCACGACACTACTACAACAAAACCAGATTCGGGCTAAGTTATGTCACACCCGCAACGACCACTGAAAGCTCAAACGAGGAATGCGACCGGCACTCATACTCAACCGGATTACCTACTTTCGATTCAGATATCAGCATCGGGGACATGCTCAGGCAAGTCTGGCCGGCAATATGGCACTTGCCGATGCCTACGAAGAAGATGAAGACATTACCGAACTTCTTGAGCTAGAGCCATGGGCACAACAGCTAGATGCGCAGTAGGAGAAGCGGTTCGAACAAAGAGAGCCTCCCACCAAGGATGAGGTCGTACAAGTCGATCTCGGTGATGAATTCTCTCCAAAGCCCATCTTCGTCAGTAAGAATCTGACCGACGAAGAGCGAGAATCACTACTAAAACTCGTCAGAGAATATATCGACGTATTCGCCTTGAGCTACGAAGATATGCCGGGACTGAACCCCGATATTGCATTTCACAAACTCAACATTCGTCCAGACGCAAAACCAGTCAAGCAACAGCAACGTCGGTTCCGTCCTGACGTCATGAATGCTATTGAAGCCGAGGTAAACAAACTGATAGCCAGCGGCTTCATCCGTGAGGAACAGCATCCTGACTGGGTCGCCAACATAGTTCCAGTCCTCAAGAAGAGTGGAAAGATTCGAATCTGTATCGACTTTCACAATCTGAATGAGGCGTGTCCTAAGGATGAGTTCCCCCTCCCTATCACAGACATCATGATCGACAACACCTGCTGCTTCGAGCGTATGTCATTCATGGATGGTTTCTCGGGGTACAACTAAATCAAGATGTTCCCTGATGACGAAAACCATACATCATTCCTAACACCAATTGGCACATACTGCTACACAGTCATGCCTTTCGGTTTAAAGAATGCCGGCGCCACCTATCAAAGAGCTATGAGCATCATCTTTAGAGACCACTTGCGTAAAATAGTAGAATGCTACGTTGACGACATCGCCGTCAAAAGCTGCTCTAAGGAAGATCATCTGCATGATCTAAGGACGGTGTTCGACCTGATGCGAGCGCAAAATTTGAAAATGAACCCCACAAAATCCTTCTTGGGCGTATCCAGCAGGAAGTTCTTAGGTTTCATCATTACCTCCCAGGGTATCCACGTAGACCCTGAGAAGACGAAGGCAATCATGGAGATGGGTCCACCGAGAAATCTTCATGAACTCCGAGGCCTTCAAAGGAGGCTAGCCTATATCAGGAGGTTTATCTCCAACCTCTCCGGACGTTGTCAGCCATTCAGCCACCTCATGAAGAAGGGTGTTTCATTCATATGGGATGAAGAATGCCAGCGCGCCTTCGACAACATCAAAGAATATCTGACGAACCCTCCAGTTCTGGTAGCCCCGATTGCTGGAAGACCATTCTTACTCTATGTACGAGCGATGGAACATTCTCTCGGTGCTCTGCTTGCACAAAATAACGAGGCAGGCCACGAACAAGCCATATATTACCTCAGCCGAATGATGATGGGGCCGGAGCATCGATACACTGCCGTAGAGAAAGAGGGTCTATCTCTGATTTTTGCCATTTAGAAGACGTGACACTACGTCACAGGACAAACCATCTATGTCATATCAAGAGTCAACCCCCTCAGGGTCCTCATGACTAAGCCAGGTGCACTCAGCTCTCGTCTCGCTACCTGGGCGATATTATTATCCCCCTACCACATGATCTTCGTCCCACAAAAGGCTGTTAAAGGTCAAGCTCTGGCAGACTTTTTAGCAGCTCATCCAGGTTCGAAGTCAACCAAAATAGACGAAGAGATGCCAAACGAGGTCGCTAATTCAAATATGGCCTCCCGTGGTACCATATGGCGAATCTTCTTCGACGGCGCTTCTAGAACTGGGCCCAAGGGCAATATTGTCGCTGGAGTCAGAATAGTACTGATTTTTTCCACCGGGTTGGTGATCAATCGAGCTTATTCCCTCATGGAGCCCTGTTCAAACAACATGGCCGAGTACAACGCTTTGGTCATTGGCCTCTGACTTGCAAAAGAGCTGGGGGTAGAGTACCTTGAAGCATACGACGATTCGCAGCTAATCGTCAATCAGATTCGGGGCTCATACGAAGTTCGCCATGAAGATACGATCCCCTATTACCAAATAGCAATTGACATCATCTCGTCCCTGGAGGGGTTCTTCATAGAGAACATTCCCAGGCTCTAGAACATTGAAGCCGATGCCCTTGCAGGCCTAGCCGCTTCCTTAGCAGTTCCAAATCATGCTCACCACTTGATTGACATCATAGGCCGTAAGTTTGTCTGTCCCAGGAATAATGTTCAGTATGCCGAGAGCTACTCTGCCCTGACAGTCGATGAAGCACCAGAATTGAGACAACCATTCATTGACTTCGTAGTCTATGACATCCTGTCGGAGAATCCGAAGGAAGCCACTTCTATTAGAAGACGTTTTTTTCAGATTCTTCTATGATACAGAGACAAAAATGCTATATCGGCGATCATACGATGTATTACTGCTTCGATGCCTGTCAAATACAGAAGCCAAAGAAGCCGTGCGTGAAGCTCACGATGGCATCTGTGGGGCCCATCAGCCTGGTCCGAAATTACAAGATCGCCTTCGCCGAATGGGTTACTACTGGCCCATAATGGTTGCAGACGCAATAGACTATGCACGAAAATGCAAATCCTGTCAAGTCCATGCAGATTTCATCTACCAGCCATCCGAGCTTTCGTCCTGAGGACATCGCTTCATACTCGCAATCACAGATTACTTCTCCAAATGGGCGGAGGCTGTTCCGCTTGCAGAAGTAAAGACTTCAAACGTGATCAGCTTCCTCAAGCATCACGTCATCTATCGCTTTGGACTGCCCCGAAGGATCATCCATGATAATGGTCCGCAGTTCACAAGCCACGCCTTCTATCGGTTTTGCAACAAGCACCGCATCCAGAATATTGCTTCAACACCATACAACCCAACGGCTAATGGTCTGGATGAAGCATTCAACAAAACAATCATCAAGCTTCTCAAGAAGTTCGTGTCATCAAACAAACGCGACTGGAATGAAAAGCTCGGTGAATGCTTATGGACGTACCGTACCACAGTACGGACTGCCACCGGGAATACACCATTCTCTTTAGTATACGGAAGTGAGGCAATTCTCCCACTAGAGACTCAAATCCCCTCGCTCTGTGTCGCCCTCACCTATCGGTTGACAACAGATGATAATCACTATCGTCGACTGCAAGAATTGGAGGCTCTAGATGAGAAGCGCCTACTAGCTCAACAACGAATCGAGATATACCAGGCACGTATCTCCGGAGCCTTCAACAAGAAGGTTAAAATCAGAACATTCCAAGTGGGCGACCTTGTTCTGGCGGTTCGGAGGCCGATGGTTATGACTCACAAAATTGTCGGTAAGTTCCCGCCAAAGTGGGAAGGTCCGTTCATCATCGATGCTGTATTCTCCAATGGAGCTTACCGCCTCGCAAAACAAAATGGAGACTTGCTCATGTTGCCCATCAACGGCAAGTTTCTAAAGAAGTATTATGTCTGAAATGACATCTGCTAGGGTGTTGAGTTACGTACCCGCTGGTACCGCTGAACTCACATCCCCCCTACAAATCTGCTACAGCAATGAGTTAGGTACCCCCTGGTACCGCTGATCTCACATCTCAAAAATAAATCTTCTGGAGCAATGAGTTACGTACCCCCCTGGTACCGCTGAACTCACACCCCAACTACAAATCTTCCAGAATGACGAGTCATGTACTCTTTCGTACCGCTGAACTCACTTTCCGACTACAAATCTTCCAGAATGACGAGTCATGTACTCTCTCGTACCGCTGAACTCACATCCCGACTATAAATCTTCCAGAATGACGAGTCATATACTCTTTCGTACCGCTGAACTCACATTCCGACTACAAATCTTCCAGAATGACGAGTCATGTACTCTTTCATACCGCTTAACTCACATCCCGACTACAAATCTTCTACAATGACAAGTCATGTACTCTTTCGTACTGCTGAACTCATATCCTGACTACAAATCTTCCAGAATGATGAGTCATGTACCCGCTCGTACCACTGAACTCACATGCTGACTCCAAATCCCCCAGATTGTCAAGTTATGTACCTGCAGGTACTGCTGAAGTTACACTCCGGTCACTACAGATGAATTTATATCGCGTCTTTTGGATAGTAAGTCACGTATGATCATACCTCTGAACTTTCTTCCTAAAAGGAGCTCCTTTCTCTTGATCCTCGACCCGCACTTTCAATGCACAAAAAGGGTAACAGATCCACAAATTTCTAAGACAACCATGTCGATGCTACCTCTGAGTTGTTTCACTTCCATCAAAAATAAACCGCCCCTCACATAGAACCTCCATGTCCTCATTACCTCTGAGTTGTTCTATATTCCCTTCATGGAGCCCACTCCTACCACGTTCTTATCACCTCTGAGTGGGAAGGCTCCATCGAAGAAACCTTCATATTTACCACGCCCTCATTACCTCTGAGTAAGTATGTTGGTTCTCTCTCGACCTATTATCCGTACCAAAAAAAACTAGGGTACGCCACGGATAATAGGCCCACAAATGTCCTCTGTCGACCACAAATATCCTCTGTTGACCGCCAATGTCCTCTATTGACCACAAATGTTCGCAGTCGACCACAAATATTGTACTAAGTTTTCTAGTACATGCCACTCTTTTCTTATCATGTCTTGGGAGCCCAGCTGCTCCCTGGCATTCTTTCAATACCAAGAACTTCCACAATGCCCTTATCACAAAGTTTTTCTAGGTATCCCTCTCAAACTTGTTATCCGTACCTAAAACCAAGGTATGCCTAGGGTAACAGGTCCACAAATAGTCCCCCAGTGGGACAAAATGCTACAAACACAATAAGTACAAGAAATGAAGGATGAGTCGAAACGTGCTCATTTATTCAGAATCCAAGGTACTACATTATCTGGGACTATGTCCCTATTACAAGATGAAAAAAGAAAGAAAAAGCGCATAAACAAAATAAAAAAAAGCCGAATATTGTTCGACGATACATAGTGCCCTAAGACGATCCCTCAACAAGGCAGTCGACCGCTCAAACCTCTGTTTGGCCCGACGTTCAGCCTCCTGAGTCAGCAGCGCCGCATCTTCCAAGGGCGCATGAGCCCGCCAGCCCTCCTGAAACTTCTTCAGAGCACGTTCCAGGTTAGCGGAAGCTCGGGAAACCCTTTCAGCATCCTGAATGATCAACTCTTTATCCACACGGGAAGCTTCAATCTCAGACTCCAAGAAGGCCAGCTTCTTCTGAAGTTCAAAGATCTGCTCCTTTGTATCAATTACTCCACGAGAGGCGTCCGCTTCTCGAGATCTGCAAACCTCGCTCCAGCGGTTCAGCTGGTCGTACAAGAGAGATAGGTCGCCAAGGTCCTTCATTATGACCGGCTTGGAAGTATCTCGTGCAAGCCTTATCTTCTCCAAGGCAGTGGTGAGGAAGCCCCGCTCCTGATCTATTGCTGCAGACAAATCAGCTTGCCGCAGCGTTCGAAATTGGGCCACAAGCCGATCGGCCTCTAGCAACTTGGGCTCCAGAAGCGCAGCTATCCCCTCCCCGCCAGGAAGGGTTTTAAGAATCTTAATTTTCCCATAAGAGCATTGTCGGGCCAGGGCAAAATGAGTCCCCATCTCTACAGCAGCATCGACTCCTCTTTTCAAATGACGGTAGAAGCTGTCAACCACATCCTGTGACACCTCATCCAAAACTTTCGTAGAGGATGGCGTCAAAGGAAGTATGGCTGGCAATGTCAAAGAAGATGCAACAGAACTTGCTGTCCCTGCCACAAGAGAGACAAATTCTGAGTGAAAGGACGCTTGAATAGCGGCCAATTCTTCCTCCGTGGCCTGAAGAAATTGCACACTTGGTAAGGATGAAAGGTCAACCCCCAAAGTCATACGAGCAGGGGAGGCTGAAGGGACCATTGCTCGCTGTCCAGGCTGGACCGCCACCTGATCTCCCGAACTTGAGCCAGTGGGAGGCCCCTCGATATAAGGAGGGGGCACACTCCCTCCCACCAGATTCTTACTGGTAGAGCCTTCCTCGACAATATCAGTCATGGGGAGTGAAGAGGCAAGACCTGTACGCCCAGAGCAACCATCAATCAGTATAACCCGAAGGATGTGATGATAGAGCGAATGGGCCTCCTCACTAGTCAGAATTTAGCTTATCTTACTAAGGAAGGATTGCGGAGGATGAGGTTCGCTCACAACCGCTATAGTCCCCTCACCAGTAACCCCCAAGCCGAATCCAGCCGGCTCTTCTGCCCCAGCCGCCCCGGAAGGAGGTACGACTGGATCAGCGTCACCTTGATGAAATTTGGCAGTTTCGGGGACAAGTTCATCGGACCCCCGTCGTCTCGAGTTGCGGCCTCAGCAACGTGAGATCCCTCAGCCGCGATCGAGAGAGCCCCAACAGAAATAATACCGGTACACATGTCATTGATCAAAGTATTCAGTACCGGATCGACTTCAGAAACAGTGGCCGGTTCCCGAGATTCCTCTTCTTCTGACGCCTACAAGAGGAAAAGAAAATGATTAAGGTCAAAGTTCAGGAGAAAGGGAGAACTTAATAAAGAGGGTAGTAACTCTATTTCCCTCCGAAGCGGGGTCGACGTCCTCGCTTCTCTCCTTTATAGTTAGCTTGCGACATTTGGTTGCAGCCCATTTCTGGGAGTAAGGGATACCGCCAACAGGGGAGATTTGCCTGCTACGATTCCGTGCAGAACCAGGTGCAACAGGCGGTTGATCCACCACCATCTTATTTTGTACGACAGGAGGCTGATCCGCCACCATGTCACCTGACATAACAGGCGGTTGATCCGCCCCAACATCTTCTACTGGAAGGAAAGAGTCATCTACCTCATGCTCATCATTCTCTTCGTCCGCGGTGGTGGACTCCAAGTCAGGCACGGGAACTGTGTTCGCATTCCTCTTCCTCTTCTTAGACCCTTTGGGCTTTTCCGCCAAGCTAGTACCCACGATGAAACTGGTACTCGGGTCGAAACCAACGGAAGGCCTACTCGCCGTAACATGATATAAGGTTGCCATGTACAAAATCTCTCCTGGCATCCCACTGTCAGGGACTGAGAAGGTGGTTCGGATATGAACTGTGTCATAATAATGCCATACCCTGATACCATCCAGCACGCTACCCTCAAAGCCCAGGCAAGAGCTGGGACTGTCAAAGAACAACTGGCTATACCCGAACTGGCGGGCAAACCTGCTGGGCAAGTAAGGTTCCAGGAAGACGAGGTTGCGGTTACGATACACCAGGTACGCTGGACGGATATTACGCAGCCAAAGAAGCAATTTCTCAGGTAAGAGAAGTGGAGGTTCGGTACCATCAACATGTACACTCCTTACTTCTTCAGCAGTAAAACGAGGGACAGACACAAAAAAGTCATACCCGTCCACCCTTGCCAGCGCTCTCCGGCAGGCTGGCATGGTGCTGCATTCCCAAAGCTGATGGTGGAATCGAAAAATGAAAGCGTCATCGACTGTAACGCCCTCTTCTGTTCCGGGCCTCATCAAAGACCTCTTGTGCATTAACAACCACCCCATCAGATAATAGTATGGCAGCTCAATGCGCTCAAAATCCATCACCGTGTCACAGGCGATGACCTTGGAAGAAAAGGCGCGAAGGCCATGGTGTACGCTGCATACCATAGTCGGAAGAAGAGCCAGCTAGACCCCGAAGACCAACTTTACGGCGGAGAGGATGAAATGGCGGCTGATCCTCTCAATAGAACCTGCCCCTCCGGAGACAACGCAGTTCCGTAGCCACACCATTAGGAATCCCGCTAAAAGCCCCTTCTCCGACAATGGCCAAGTACCATGCTAAAAATAGCTGAAAGAGTCAGTTCGACTACCAAAAATGTTGCCTGTGGACCTCGACCTCCTTGCAGTCGACGCCTGGTGTTGTACCTCCTCTGGGGTCTGAGGATCTCGAGAAGAAACCCGGCCTGAGGCACCAAGGGTAAAAAGGTATAAAACCCAGGACATGGTGTGAGGAGTGCTCCCCTCCGAGCTGCCATCCTTCTTGATGGCCATCTGATGACAAGTGCTGTGATGACATAACAATTCCTGATACTCGGCGACGAAGCCCGGGAACTGTCGGTCCAAATCTTCGAGCTCTTCGCTCGTAGGGGTGTACACTTCAAAAACTTCTTCTCTCCAGGGCAGCTTGGAGATAACATATATCTCGTAGAGAGCAAGTCCTAGCTCCCCTCCCGGTGTGAAGAAGGTTTCCGTCCGCCGGTTGTACATCTCCAGAAAAGCCATGAACAACGGCTTATTTATAGGCAGGCCATGACAGATGCCCCGAATGGCGTGATAGAGGCCAATCTCACGCAGGGAAGTCGTATACCTTCGCAAAATCCATGTGGTCAAATTGGCCCATGCAGGGATAGGGTTTGTCCAGTTCAGCAACGCCAACCGGTCGATGGGATACGACCATTTACGAGCAAGCTGGTTCAAAAAGTTATCAGCCTGAGAGAATGTGAAGTTGGGACCCGTTACATTTATAAAGGTCTCCGGAGCCAATCCCATCACATACTTACTTACCAGTTCCCTCCCAGCATACGCTGACCCCAGATTCCTGTTGTAATGGATGTTTCCCACGAACATCCCTGACTTGCTTGGGGTCAAAGATTCTACCATCTTTCTGTCTTGCGGTAACATGTTAAACTACGAGAGAGAAAAATGATGCTCTATCGGAGGGATATGGATCTCCATCCCGTCGAGAACAAAGTCCCAGCTCTCCGATATATCCAGAACCCGGGTGTTCTTCACAGATAAAGCATCCCCAAAGAGGAACGCAGGCTTCAGGTATTCCCCTTCCAACTGCCCCGAGTTTATCATGGCATAGAGGAAGTGAAAGGACTGCTTTTTGATAGCATTTAGCCTCTCCAAAGGTTCTTTTAGGAGCTGGTTCGTCACATACTCGACTATATAATCATACCTATAGCCCAGAGCAGATTGGGCGCGCCCTACCAGAAGTTCTCTAGCAGCATTCACTGGCAGATTCACTAAAGAAGAAAAGAAAGAAACAAATCAAAAAACGAGATGGCTAAAATGAGACTACTGAGCGCTTTGGCTTACACGAGCTTATGCGGCTCTATTTAAAGACGAGCTCATGCGGCTCTGTTCGAACATGAGCTTATGCGGCACTGAATAAGCGTAAGTTTTTACAGCCTTGCTTAGCGTGGGCTTATACGGTTCTACTTAGCGGAGCATTATGCGGCTCATTTCAGGTGAGCTCGTGCGGCTCGATGCAGCACAGCCTTATGCGGCCCAATTCAGACGAACTTATGCGGTCCTTTTTGAGAGGGACTCATGCGACTCTGTTCGAAGGGTCTTCATGCGATCCAGTTTGTGAAGCGTCTAGGCGGCCACTGGACAACTCCCATGCGGCTCGGACATGGGATATACCCCATACGGCTCGGACATGGGACGCACATGTGGCCCAAACAAATTGAACAGATCCGACGAGAACGAGGAACGCATTAAACGCTTGTGCATAAAGCATGCAACAGAGCAGTCTTTGTTTCAAAAGATACGATCTACCCCAAACCCTTACCAGCAATAGGGAGATGAACGTCGGGGTGGACTTAAGGCGTTGGAGCTGACGAAGAAGCCCCACCCTTTCCCTTCGCCGTGGCTGTGGAAGCTTTGGGGGCCATTGGTGATGATGATCGGAGAAGGAAGAACAGCAGCTTAGGGCAAGAGAAGAGAAAGACAAAAGAAGGTAAAGAAGTTTCTCTATCCTAACAGCACCCTATTTATAGGCAGACATAGGGGGGCACGTGGACCGATAAGCTGCTTCGGGTCGTGTGCTGCAGGCAAAACCGACTCCTCGGATTTTGCCCTCTCTCTCATAAAGAAGATTCATCCATGACATAAAATCCAAATATTTAATGAGCCAACTCTTGGGATTCCTCCAAAAGACGGCTCTAAAAAAATGAATTAAGGGCAATAAATGAGACGCACATGAGGCAGGGAGCCCTTGCGGCTAGGGAGTCTATGCGGCCAGACAAGCCATGCGACCAAGAACATCATATACGGCCAACGGAGCTCATATATCCATGCTTCTTATTCAAAGTATTCTAATTTTTCAAATTAAAAACTTTGAAGGGGGTCTTGTAGAAGCATGGAAAAGAACTAGAGAAGCCCATGTGGCTCAAAATAGAAGAAGCCCATGCGGCTCAAAATAGAAGAAGCCCATGCCGCTCAAAACAGAAGGAGCCTCATGCGGCTCAGGAATCTATCAGAGCCTCATGCGGCTCAGAAACTCTTCAATAGCCTCATGCGACTCAGGCAAAAATCCTGTGACCCTATGCAGCTTGCCTTTACAGCTGGCCATAAAGTGACTGCTCCCATTAAATGCTCTGACATAAAGTGATAACTTTGACATTAAAGCTGAAATGATGAACTTCGATATGACGGCGTATTCCTCGGGAAATAAAGAAAATCTCCTCTGCAGCTAGCACGATCCACCAAATACAAAGCTCCCTATGCGACTGCCACCACGCCATGCGGCTGATGCTCGTATGCGGCTCAGAGCGCGAAGACCCTCGTCATGCGGCTCAAATTATGAACAGTCACCCTATGCGGCCGCTGTTCTCATGCGGCTCGAATCATGGGGATCATCTCCATGCGGCTCAAATATTGAGAGGCCACACCCATGCAGGCTTGACACGTCGCTAGTCCTATGCGGTTTAATTGGAAACCACCCCCATGCGACTCAGATTTCGGCGGCTACACCTATACGGCTGCCAGCTTCTCGCAGTTCAAAACCTAAGAAGCTACCCTCATGCGGCTGTGGCTTACTGTTATGACACGTGGCAGAAGATCGGTTTCCCATGTGGCACTAAATCAATCAAGACTTATCAAATCCCAACAACCAGATTTAGTGCAATCATCATAATTACCCGAATCAAAACAGATTTATGGCAATCACATGGATTAAACACGTGGCAGGAGATCCGAGCTTCCCAAGATTCATGACAATCAATATTAATTGCCCATATGGATTCTACACAATCAGCATTAATTGTCCAGATTCGTTGCAATCAAGATTAGTGGTCCAGATTAATTGCCCACAAGATAGGATCAAGGAAAATGGCAATTAAATCCCCAAGCCGCCGACTTTTTTAGGGTGATCATTACAAACCCTAATGATGACACCCCACTCCTATAAATAGCAAGGTGCCATTCCCTTGTAAGAAAAGATCGGATCCAGAGAAACAAAAAAATATAGCAAGGTGCCATTCCCTTGCAAAAGAGATCATATCTACCCGGTTGGACACACAGAGAGACAAAGGCGCGCACAGAAGAGTCTTCCCATCTTGAGAGCAGTTCTTCACCGGAGCCAAGGCTACGTCTGATCGTCCATGGAGTAAGGCAGAGCGGTCGTCGCTTTCCCGAGCCTCTACCGTCACCCCCCAGAATTAAAACTAAACAATCGTACTTAGACTGCTGTACCTAGGTTTTCGTCCCTAGGCTTTCTTTGTACGAGCGAGTTTGTATTGTGAAGTAAAAGTCCAGTCCTCCCATATAATTATTCTGTTCTTTTATAATCAATGGCAAACACTAGTATGTCAAAGTTGTAAGGTCGATCCATGCCTTCGGGAGTTGGCACCTTCAGAGACTTGTCAAATCGCGTCTTCTTCTGCTTGGCTTTGTCGGTAGTTGAAGGCTTAGATAGACCAGATTCTGAACTTGTAGGGGCAACAAGTGCTTGAGAAGGTACTGATTCTTCTTGTGCAGGGTCATAAGTCTGTAGGTAAGCCTTCCCAGATCGCGTCTCGCTAAATAAAACTTCATAAATGGGAGAAGACACCATATGACATGATTTATAATTCTTGTCCCTCTTTACTTTGGGAGATACCACCTCCTGCGTCATTTCTTGCATAAGGTCCGAATGGACCCACATGACCTCACCACGTTCAGTCGTGAGTGGCACCAAGGTTGAGTTGTGAACTAGAAGCAGATTGACGACTTCCATTATTGCCTTGGGGATTGGGACTACGCCGTCTGGGACTTCTATGGAAGGAAAGTCACCAAATTAAAGATAGATCATGTTAGAAGATACGACCTTGTCTTCAGCTTCGAGGTTGACCACTTAGCTGTCGATAAGCTGTTGTATCTTCTTCTTTAGGACGATGCAATCCTTGGTAGAGTTGTGCACGTACTAATAATAAAGACAGTACTTGGGATTGTTGAGTTGGTTCTCCTTTGCAGGACGTTGCGGTGGAGGCAATATCAGTTTATTACCCTTCGTTAATATGTAAAAAATGGTAATAACGTCGTCCTCGTCAAAGGAGAAAGTCTTCTTTGGTTTGGCAAGATCGCCCTAAGAATTGGAAGCTCCCTTTGAAGTATCGACCTTCAAGACTTCTTTCCCTTTACCCCCATAGATAGGGATAGTTTGAGGGTGCTTGCCTTTGTCTTCAGATTTGGGTGTTTTCAACCCCAGTAATTTTATATTAGGGATGTCGTTTTCAGCAGTATCAGCAGCCCCAATGAAAGTGGAGCATGTATCATACTTATGTATATCCAGACAGAACTTCACTGTAGGAAGGAAGTTATGTCAACAAGTATCCATAAGTTCTGAGTCTGGTATACCGAAGGACATCTTTAATGCTAGTCGCCTGAAGCGTTCGACAAAAGCAATGACAGACTCAGTCCACCTTTGCTTGGTCTCGATGAGGGTGGACATACTAACATGCATGCCACTCTCGTAAAACCTGTTGAGGAATAACCTCTCCAAGTCTTTAAAGGAATTAATACAACCGTAAGGCAGACTGGAGAACCAATCAAAAGCTATCCACTGTAAGGTGCTAATAAACAGCTTTGACAAGAACAGATCGCCCCTGGGTAAGTGTAGAGTCTGCGTGTTGATGTATGTCATGTGTTGGCGAGGAGAAGTCATCCCGTCAAATAAATTTAACATCAGTAGCTTGTAGTTAGGAGGGCAAGTATCATTCTCCCATTCAGGAGGATAAGGTTGAGAAATCCCCATCTTTTGAATCTCATCTTTGTGTGAGATGGTATCGAGACGGGTAACAAGAGAATCAATTGCATCATGTTGATTGAGCAGGTGTTGAGAAACGGCTGTTATATGGTTGTCAGGCGTCGTTGGTGAAGGACCACCCCCAACAATTACCAGATTTTGAGGAGACACAACGGAATGATACTCCTTCTGTAGTGAAGGAGGTTTGTTGCTATGAGCTAGACTAACGTGTACTGAGACATTTTATTGCGGTGGAGGAACAGCCCCAGCAGCTTGGACCGCCATGATACTGGTAAGCATATCAGTGATCTTGACAAATGCTGTTTTAAGACCCTCTAGCCGTTTATTGGTCTGATCACTGGCTTCTTCAGGTCTCTCTCCATCTGCCATGTATCTAGATAACATGCAAGGATGAATAGAGGAAATAGTACAACTGGTGCTAATACTGTTGGTCTCTGAGTTGAAAAGTCCCTCGTCTTCAGGTAGGGGAGGTAGATAGTCGTCGTCAGATCAGAGAGATCATCGTCATCTGGACGGCTACCCCCGGTGTGAAGGTCATCTGCTTCAGACTCTGAGGAAATATTACCCCCAGCTGAAGGATCATCACCTCCAACTTGGGAGTCCTCATCATCTATACGGAATCTAGTCCTTGACCGAGTACCCGTATAGACTCCTTCAGATGTGCCAGCTTGCTGGCTATCTGTTGGAAGACTTTTTCTTCTTCTGTTCGCAAAATTGAGAGAGAAAGTTGGGTTCGTGGTCCACCTACTTTGATTGGGCCTCCCATAAAGGGGACCCTAAGAAGCCATGTTGGATGAAACATACAGCGGCTCTTCATCGTCAGAGCGATGCAGTCGTCGAAACACAGACTGCCTCTAAGGCACTCTCGTTGCTTTGGAGCAGCAACAGTTGATGACAATACTGGTGCACGGATGTACGCCATGAATTGTTATATCTTCCCTCGTTTTATGCTTATGATTTATCATGTCGCGTAAGTCAGCGGAAGGGAGTTTTACCTTAAAACCCATGTCACATACATCGCCGAGCTTTGCATATGGGTTTCTAAGGAGAGTTGGCACATCCGAACTTAGCTCACGTGCAGGGGCAACCCCCACACCTAAGTTCTGTGATGACCTTGAAGACAGTCCCGTACTATACACATTGGGGCCTATCTTTTTGCTGTGGGCACATAGACCCTGGAGTCTGCCTTTGGGCGTATGCTTCCCAGAAGTTTTGGCAGTATGCCTAAGCTTCCTTGATGTGGGTGCATACTATGGATCAGTAGAGCTTGGGCGCATAGCCATGGGCGCATGACCCTGGGCACATAGTCTGTCGAAGACAGAAGTCTTCTGGCTAGAGTTATGCGCCCACACACCCTCTTGGGCGCATAGCTTTAGGTACATGCTTGGTAAAGCGATGCTGTTTTCTTCCAGCTTTGCCTTCTTTATTTGTGAGCCTCACTGAGTTTGCCCTGAGTGTCAAACACTTTTATTCTTGGCATCGTAGTATTTTTCTTTGCCAAGTCTCGAGCGTTGAACACTCTGTTGTTGGTTGCACAAGAGAGAAGTTGCTGGGCTCGTAGAGCCCAGAACGGTATACGCCTTCTTCATTTATGGAGCTTCTGTGGAAGAGCCATGCACCCATAGAGGAGATTTATGTGCCCATGTGACAGAGTCCTTCGGTTGCAAATCTTCTATGATACTGGCAGGATATGCACCACGAGCCTTCGAAAGCCAAGTCTTGTGAGACTTGTTTGGCTTCACTGATTTTGAGGGAGTAGAGCCGTCCCTCGAGGGCATATCTTCGAACTCCTGCTGATAGAACAACACGATCAACATCTTCTGAGTGCTCCCCACTTTGTCGGTATCGGATTGCGTCACCACCTTCTTGTTAAAGGAAAAGGTAGTCCCCAGCAGAGTCGTCATTTTTGTGGACACACACAAAAAAGAAAAAAGAAATGCTATCTTTTCTTATTAGCGTAAAGCACCACAAATCGAGTACGCCTGAGAGATCTTGCACTGAGGATCCCCGAGTACAAAAAGAATTCTGGGGAATGGGACGATGAAGATCGAACGACAGTTGCTCCTTTACTCCGTTGACACTCCGATTACAAAAGTGGGAGAAAACCTAAGAAAATTGCTAACTCTCGACTCACTGGCAAGAAGTGCTGCAATTTGGCTCTTGAAAATGCTCTCCGTTCTGTCCTTTGAAGATGTATGAGACCCCTTTTTAAAGTCGTTTCCGTGATGGAATGAAGTTATGCACCCACATGAGAAAATACACTAATTTTTATGCGGGCGCATAGTCCTGGTTTGGACGTATAGAGTGTAGGAGCATGCAGACTGCGAGATTGTGGGTTGATCGTGGGGTTGACGTGGCCGCATGCTTTGATGCACGACTACTCGTGGAGACTGACGTGGCCATATGCTTCGGTGCACGATTGATCGTAGGTTTGTTTGAGTCGGGGTTTGTCCTGACGTGGGCGCATAGCCTAAAATAGGGCTATGCGCCCCCTTCTGGAGGAGTCTAAAGTGGGCGCATGGGCGCATAGCTTGCTCTGGTAACTTGGGCACATAGCTTGCTCTGGTGACTTGGACGGATAGCTTGCTCTGGTGACTTTGGCGCATAGCTTTCTCTGGTGACTTTGGCGCATATGACTTCTCCGGCTTCGGCGCATGGTCGTCAAGACTGCTAAAAATTTTATGCTTCTACAGGAATGAAGAGGGAGGTAGCATGCTTCATAGCCAGATATTTAGTCTGTTAACAGGTAAAGGCAGAGAGGCAGAGGCCAGGAGGACTGTTACAGCCATTGCCCAATTCGGAGTGGAAATGGAAGCATATCACGATGGACTTCATTTCAGGATTGCCACGTACACCAGAAGGGAAAGACGCGATTTGGGTCATCGTTGACAGGTTGACCAAATCATCCCACTTTTTGCCATTCAAGCTAGGTTTGTCTATGGAGAAGCTAGTAGAGATGTACGTGCGTCAGATTGTCAGACTTCATGGAGTTTCAATGAGCATTATCTCGGATCGGAATAGTCGCTTTACTTTCTATTTATGGAGGAGTCTGCATACTAGTTTGAGCACTCAGCTCAAGTTTATTATTGCATACCACCATCAGACGGACGGACAGTCAAAGAGGACTATTCAGACTCTCGAGGATATGCTACGGACTGGAGTCATGGACTTTGGAGGTTCCTGGTAGAATTATTTACACTTGCTGGAGTTTGTATACAACAACAGCTTCCAGGCCAGCATTGAGATGTCACCATTCGAGGCGTTGTACGGGCGTAGACGTCGTACTCCCTTGTCTTGGGATGACATTGGAGAGCGAGCTTTATTGGGATCTGAGATGGTTGTGGACGTAGCAGAAAAGGTGAAGCTCATCAGGGATCGACTTCGCGTTGTGCAGGACAGACATCTGTATTGGGCCGATAGCCATCGCAGATCCTTGGAGTTTGAGGTACATCTTAGAGATAGGATTAGGATTAGGATTGGTTTGATTTTGTGATTTTGATTATCATGTGTGATTGTTATAGTTGATTTGAGACCTTGTTTGTTATAGGTTGGAGATCTGGTATTCTTGAGGATATCTCCGACACGTGGTACTATATGCTTTGGTAGAGGTAGAAAGCTTAGTCTGCGTTTCATCGGACCTTTCGCTATCAGCGGGAGAGTCGGTGACATGGCATACAGGCTAGACTTGCCACCTGCATTAGAGAGAGTCCACAACATATTTTACGTGTCGCAGTTGAGACGGTACGTGGCAGACCACAACCATGTACTCGATCGTTCTGAAATCGAGGTAGGCCCTACTCTTAGTTATCTAGAACAGCCTGTGGAGATTTTGGATAGACGGGAGAAGGTGCTGAGGAACCAGACGATATCCTTGGTTCGTGTTGCATGGAGGCGTCATTCTCAAGGAGAGTCTACCTGGGAGAGGGAGGATGAGATGCACGAGTGATACCCTTATCTTTTTCAACCTTGAGGTATGACTTTCTATCCTTCCCACCTGTTCAGTTTCATCTTTAATTTCGAGGACAAAATTATTTTAAGGAGGGTAGATTTGTCACTACCACTTTCTAGAATAAGGGTATTTTGGTAATTATAGATTTTGATTATTTTTATACTATTTAAATTGGTGTTATGTGATTTTGGCCTTTTGTTAGTGTGACCTTAGAACAACGTAGCGTAGAGACTAACCATAACCATGGAGACCTAGCTACTAGTTTGAGTTTGTATTTAGACTCTAATCAAGCTATGAATGACTTAAAGACCATTGGGAGAATTGAATTAAGGAGCTAGTTTCGACCCTTAGCTTAAAGGGCTTGTTTTACATCATAGGAAGAGGTAATCGGCCTTTGCAACTTAGCCTAACCCTAGCCCATTTCTTATGGCCGGCCAAGGGAACCTCTCACCCCCCCCCCCCCATTTAAGTCATCATGTAGCCCTCTTGCCTCTCTTGGAGCAAACCCTAACCCTAGTTTGTGTTCTTTCCCAAATTTGCCCCCTTTCTTCAAATTACCTTCAAATTGGACCAAATCAGTTTTATTGCATTCCTCTAGTAAAGAACAGTCTCTAGTGGCTAGCTTGTTCTCAGTTGACTCCTACACTATCACCAGCAGTCCCTCACTCTTCACAATTAACACACACACTCTAATT
>JANAVB010017600.1:1524492-1542605 GCA_029216955.1 Iris pallida
CTTGGAGATGCAACGCCAAGTGGCCAAGTGTAGTGCCCCGTCCCGTAAAGTCAATCGGAGGAATCGAAACGCCGATGGTGTTGGAACTTAGCCTTGCAACGGCAGCTCGAAGGCTCGCTCGTCCGAGGCGACTCCTCGCACAGGTGGGGGAGTTTAGGTGAACTCACTACATCTCCACCGCGTGTATGCCTTTGGATTGAGTCTAGAGCTTGAATGCAGGTCTAGTCGGTAACACAAGGTCTGGGCCTAAGACTGGGCTGCAGCATAGGCACCGTGCTTGGCACGATAGATGGCGTCGGGATGTTCATAAAAGTGATACTATGGTCCACAAGTCTTGTCTAAGTTAGCAAATGGGTCTAACAGGAAGGCCGCAAGGCGGTAGCACGATGAGTCTTGATAACTTGCGAGGAGTGGCCTCATCTTGAAGCACGGACAAGTCTAAGCAAGGTCTAGAGGCACGGCCTGCACGAGTCATCCCATTGTCGTCATTGGCACTTGAATCGTTGGCACGAGAATTGGTCTATTGGTGCTGATGTTTAAGTAAAGGTCTTGGCACGGCCGAGTTCGCGTAAGTTACTCCTCGGTATAGCATTATCTCGAGTATGTCTAAGTCGCAAATAGAATGTGGCACGACCCTGCCGTTCCGAGTTCAAGTTTGTCAAGTTCATGCACGATGAAGCACTGCCTCAATCGAAACACACGTTGGAATTATAGCACGACCATGTCGTTGCACGTCGAGTTGGTTAGACGTCAAGTCTTAAAACTGATCCTAAGGCAAGACTAGAAAGACAATCGAAAGGGACTTAAGCTGCACAAAGTAAATGAACGTGTCGGTTATGTATGGGTGGGCGAGAAGCTCACTCCACCAATACAGTTGAGTACTGACACCCACACAGTGTTCATGTGCAGGCACAGGTAGAAGCTCGTGGCGCGGAGCTCGCTTGGATGTGTCGAGGCACGGAGTTCCTTGGCGACTCGAAGCGTGCGGCCGCGTGGATTGAAGACTTATACAGGACATAATGTATGGACATCGCCTTCTGAAGCTTTCGCTGGATTCAAATATTGTATCGAGAGATGAGAGAGAGCAGAATGACTTGTAAATGAGAGAAAAGTGAGCACGAGAGACTTGTAATTTGGCCTTGCGCCCACAAATGTAATCTTGTATTCAATATCAATAAAAGAGTTTCTTTTGAATGACTTGTGTTCATGTATACTTGCTTTAAAATTTCTGCTGCGTATTCAATGTATCTGCTTGGGACTTCTGTGCGATGACCCCGTCGCCGCCGCTGTAATCGGCCGTTACGGAACTGCCTTGCACGAGCGCAAATCTAGGCTCGTGCGGCATCACGCCTTAGCGAGGACGATCGCTCCTACGGGAGCGTGGCGTGACATAATGGTATCAGTGCACGGCTTTACGTCCTTGGACTTCACGTCGAAATTCTCAGTTTTGAAAGCTCGTCGTTGATAAAGAAGTGCGCGCTCTCTCTCGATTGTCCCTCGACATGTCCATACAATAAGTCTAAATATTTTCAAAAGCTCGTACAAGCGTTCAACCAAACGCATCGGTAGGCTATCGTCGATCGCATCTGTAGGCCTTCGTGCCGAACGATATTAAACTTGGCTCCATAGAGAACACGTGCTAAGTTAACATGTCGCGTGCGTGCCTAACTAGTCATGCGTTGACCCTAGCAATTGTGCGTACAAACTTGAATATAGTCCGCACGGGATAGCCATGCGCACGGCCTTTGGGCTAAGTTGCGTCGCGTATCGCGCACCTCGACTTTTGGTGCAAACGAGTGCGAGCGATATCAAGTATCGTTCGGTCGGGAACGGAGATACACTTAGAGTGTATGTCGATAGGAACGCTATCGAACTAACGCTTAGGCGTATACGGAAAATTGACTTGGATTTTGAGGATTAGTGCGAATGACTTAGCACGTCGAGGCGACATAAACGATTACGCTAGAGATTCGTCGAACGAACTGAAAGATGTCTTAGCGAATGATGCGAAAATGATTGCGGACTAGATCGTATGGCTCGAATCTGAGTGGTGTATGGATTTTCTTGGAAATCATTCGAGCAAGATTGAGGATAACGAGTAACGGCGAGTATGTCGGCGAGGCGATGCGATCGCGCAAAGCCTTAGAACGCGTCACGCTTAGTTGATCGTGACTTCGTGTGTCCCGAATGAGATGTCGTTCGGACAACTTGTGAATAGGCAACGCGAGTTAGAAAACGATATCGAAATAATTCAAAACGATGAATGAAAATGAATGGTCTTGATCGAGAAAACTTAGAGGATCGCGCGTACGATATCGGATTGATGCAAATAAAATGTGACATGAGTTTTGATCAACGATCTTGAAATGAGCTTGAGGAATAACGATCGAACTTGATCTTGAATATCAAGGAAGTTATGGTACATCCAGTTCGGACAATAGCATCAGTCGTACGACGCGAAATTAGTTGCAAAGGAAGATCGTCAGGTTACGCATATCGTCGATGGTATTGAGGCATATCAAAGATCGATATGCGATAACTCGGGGGTACTCTGACTCGGCAAATGACGATCGTGCAAATGTCATTGTTCCGATGGATGCTATACTCGGGATATTGAAACGTGTCGAGGAAGTGATAGACATGGCTCGAGGATTTCCTAGTTGAACGAATTATGAACGGACTATCGAACTGAGATCTTGGCTTGGATGGAAATAAAAATGGTTGGATTTGCTTCGTCGATAACCACAACTTCGATATTCTTGTCTTATGCGAGCGCAACTCCAGCCTCGCATATACGTCACGCCGATTAGGACGATCACTCCGCGTGAGCGCTGGTATGGTGATTCATACAGCGGGAGTGATTGAACTGGGATGGTGTGGCAATCTGATTGCTTCGACTTGTGGTTTGACACGAAGGTAGACTCGAGAATGAATCAGCATGTTTGACGGTTGAATTTGAGGATTGAGTAGGTCCAATCCGCGTATCGAGAATGAGTTAGTCTAAACTTAAACAAGAGTTACGCCCTGATGAGAATAATTTTTCCGCGGGAGCGTTGCATGGTGATTCATGAACCACCGTAGATAATTGGACTCGCGTGAGATTGCGGCACAACGTATTATCGAGCTAGATGACCTCGTGATCAAAAACATGAATTGGTTAGAATTGGTGATCTGAATGGATTCGATTTCGTTACGTTGCGCAACGAACGCCTTGATACGAAATAGGTGATCGTGCTCGATGTTTAGAAATCTGAGTGACACGAGCTTGGGCAGAAAACCCCGTACTACCGACTTTGGTTTGACCCTAGGATTGGGGTCAGTGTTGGCATTATTGTTGGGGAACTATGATTCCAATCCTGACATTGACTTAGCCTCGAAAAGATTGGCCTAGGGTTAGGCGAGACGCCCCTGTTGCAAGAGTTATCAATCGAAGAATTGATCTTGAGGATTGGCATAGATGGATTGAACGAATCAAGGATAGGAAAACCCCCTCTCACGAGATTCGGTTGATATGCATATATTTCAGGGATGCCTGGGTATGTGTACGATGCGACTCGAGTGAGAATGACAAATTCTCTATCATGCGGCTTGGCTGAATGCATGTATTTTGGGGACGCCTGGAATGCGTACACGATCCAGCCAAGTGATACAATGAGTTCAAGCAAGACTTGAAAGATGGGAGTGTGTCGAGATCGTGAAATCATGTTAACGAAAAGAATGATAATAGTACGAGCGTGGCTCGGAATCGAAGGAACGCGTAGGCAAAGTGTGTACGATAGTCCCGCGTCTGTGCACGATTAAGTCTTGGCCATAGAAATGGTTGGATGGCTTGCTTCCAGAAAAGTCTCGAGGACGAGACTTGTTCTGAGTGGTGTATGTTGTAGTGCCCCATCCCGTAAAGTCAATCGGAGGAATCGAAATGCCGACGGCGTTGGAACTTAGCCTTGCAACGGCAGCTCGAAGGCTCGCTCGTCCGAGGCGACTCCTCACACAGGTGGGGGAGTTTCGGTGAACTCACTACATCTTAGCCTTCACTTAATAACTCGCTTGTTTTCAACTTGCACAAGTAGGCTAATCTAAAAGCTACGAACGCACATAGCTAAGAGAATAATCCCGTCGGGTCAGAATGTCCTAGAACATGGAAAATGGTCCCACGGTCAACATAGAAGTCGGCTCAGCGTGCTTTCAAATGACACTCGATCCTTCGATCCCGTGGCTTGGGAGAAGGAAGTTGGCTTAAGTTGTTCAGTTGCCCCGACACTTGAAATAGCCTAAGTCATAGGCGTTGCCTGCATGAATGCTTGGTGAAGCATGCACGGTCCCGTCGTTTTGCCCCAATAATTGAATCAGCCTAAGTCCTAGGCGTCGCCCGCATGAATGCTAATAAAGCATGCACGGTCCTATCCCGCAAGGCTTGGCATAGCCTTCGCACGTCCCGTAAGTTAAGTCGTCTTGCACGGCTCGTTGGCTAAGTCTAGGCACGAACTTGGTTGTTCAAGTCGCCCCCGTGCACAGTACGTTCCCTCGACGTGGGGCTCGGCGTAGCCTTTCTTCGTCGAGTCGTTGCCCGAATAAGTTAGACAAGTGTTGTGCTAGGCTATCAAAGCCATTTCTAGCACTGTCCCGCTCTATCTGCGGTTGTCAAGTTGCGTAGTCCCTTGAGAACAAGGCTCGTCGTATAAGTATATGACTTGAGCATTAGCGTCGCCTATAGAACCAGGCCCATCTAAGGCACGAGTTACGATCGGTTTAGTGAAAAGTTTGCCACGAACAAGGAAAGTCCACGCGACTGGTTGTTGCCGAGATCGGTCCCGCTACTTGGGAGTCTCGCTAAGTCATGATATGTCCCGCACACGAGATCGGTCCCCTGGCATGGGAGTCTCGCTAAGTCTTGATATATCCCGCACACGAGATCGATCCCGCGGCTTGGGAGTCTCGTTAAGTCTCGATGGAAATAAGGAATGCATGGTCATGTTAAGAAAGGACTGGATAGACTGGATAGATCGAGTATGCATGGTCATTGGGCAACTTGTCGACAAGGTATAGTCTTCTCGAATGATCACCGGGGCGTCGGGATCATTCGGCCCGGGAGAAGCGAGTGTGGCTCAAAGTAGGATGCTGGATGACCGCATGGGAGAGTTCGACCCCACCGGGCTAGCTACCCATGTAGGTACTGGTCGATATCCCACGAGCCATGTCCAAGATAGCTTGAAATTGCTAGTGACCACTCATGTAGATGTGTCGGCAAATAGCGGCACACCGCATGTATGCCTTTGGATTGAGTCTAGAGCTTGAATGTAGGTCTAGTCGGTAACACAAGGTCTGGGCCTAAGACTGGGCACCGTGCTTGGCACCATAAATGGCATCGGGATGTTCGTAAAAGTGATACTATGGTCCACAAGTCTTGTCTAAGTTAGCAAATGGGTCTAACAGGAAGGCCGCAAGGCGGTAGCACGATGAGTCTTGATAACTTGTGAGGCGTGGCCTCATCTTGAAGCACAAACAAGTCTAAGCAAGGTCTAGAGGTACGGCCTGCACGAGTCATCCCATTGCCGTCTTTGGCGCTTGAATCGTTGGCACGAGAATTGGTCTATTGGCGCTGAAGTTTAAGTAAAGGTCTTGGCACGGCCGAGTTCGCGTAAGTTACTCCTCGGCATAGCATTGTCTCGAGTATGTCTAAGTCGCAAATAGAATGTGGCATGACCCTGCCGTCCCGAGTTCAAGTTGGTCAAGTTCATGCACGATGAGGCACTGCCTCGATCGAAACACACGTTAGAATTATAGCACGACCATGTCGTTGCACGTCGAGTTGGTTAGACGTCAAGTCTTAAAACTGATCCTAAGGCAAGACTAAAAAGACAATCGAAAGGGACTTAAGCTGCACAAAGTAAATGAACATGTCGGTTATGTATGGATGGGCGAGAAGCTCACTCTACCAGTACAGTTGAGTACTGACACCCATACAGTGTTCACGTACAGGCACAGGTAGAAGCTCGTGGCGTGGAGCTCGCTTGGATGCGTCGAGGCATGGAGTTCCATGGCGACACGAAGCGTGCGGCCGTATGGATTGAAGACTTATACAGGACATAATGTATGGACATCGCCTTCTGAAGCTTCTGCTGGATTCAAGTATTGTATCTAGAGATGAGAGAGAGCAGAGTGACTTGTAAATAAGAGAAAAGTGAGCACGAGAGACTTGTAATTTGGCCTTGCGCCCACAAATGTAATCTTGTATTCAATATCAATAAAAGAGTTTCTTTTGAATGACTTGTGTTCATGTGTACTTGCTTTAAAATTTCTGCTGCATATTCAATGTATCTGTTTGGGGACTTCTGTGCGATGACCCCGTCGCCACCGCTGTAATCGGCAGTTATGGAACTGCCTTGCACGAGTACAAATCTAGGCTCGTGCGACATCACACCTTAGCGAGGACGATCGCTCCTACGGGAGCGGGGCGTGACACCGAGGACCTGTTGTTCACTAAGGCCACCATATGGTGAGCAAATCTGAAGTATCTGGCCTTCATGAACCTGGTCCAGAGCGAATGGTCCGTGCGCAGCTTCTACGAAAGCTTCATGGAGTGAGCGTCCACTAAGTGCTCGAATCTGGTAAATCCAAGTCCACCCTCCTCTGTGGGTTTAGCCATGGTGACGCAACTCCCAGTGGTGCTTGTCCTCCTATTAGAGTGACCCCAGAAGAATCTGGCGAAGAGGGATTCGAGCGATGAGAGGACCTTCTTGGGGGGGCTGCAAAAAAAAAAAAAAAAAAAAAAAAAAAAAAAAAAAAAAAAAATATATATATATATATATATATATATAAATATATAAATATATATATATATATATAGGTATTGTATATAGGTATTGTTGTATCTATATATTGTAAAAATAAATATATATATATATAGGTATTGTATATATCTATATGTTGTATAGATTCCTATTTTAAACTATATTTTACCCCTATAGGCCAAGTTGGTCTTGTAGACTTGAGTTTGACTAAACCCTAGACTAGTTTGACCAGAGTTGACCTAGTTTAACTAGATTATTGACCAGAGTTGACCAAGAGTTGACTTTCACCTAGAATGACCTAGAATCATCTAGAATGCATTGTAAACTTCATTATTACCTTCTTGGATACATTGTAATATGTGTTACTCTAAATAGGACAAAGTTACTCCTGTACGGACATCTATTCTCATCAGTCGTTCAGGATATCAGGCGAGAACATTCTCTGATCGTTTCATACTTGTCAGGATCTATATTCTTGCCCTAAACTACTTTACTTGATGCTGACACTTGTTATCACAGATTAGTACTATATGGATCTTTTCATGCAATATAATACCTTTAATGAATACATTAGGTATTTTATGTTCGTGTACTTTATCATGAGCATCGTGTACTCATTGTATTCATGATATTCGTGTATAAATCATGTGCTCTCATGTACTCTCGTGTGCTTACATGATCTTCTTATGTAAACTAATCATCGTGTACGTAACATAACTTGAATGGATCCTTGTGGATTGATTGGGGACAGGGGAGTAGAAGTCGTTATGTGATTATTCCTATTAGTTTACTCGTATGCAAACTCTGTAACTTATTCATGTACAACACCAAGCCGATTACATAACCATCTTGTGCTCTAAATCACTTAGTCACTTATAATTCTTACTTACCATATATATTTCCAGTTTACAAATATCTCTCTTATCTTTCATGTTCATTTCTTATAGCACTTCACGTATCTTATTCTTGCTTGTTTTATATTTCCTGCCATGATATGAACTGTTTGAGAGGTATGTGCTCATTCTTGTCCTGACTGGACTACTTAAAAATATTACTGATGATACTGAGTAGTTCTACCCTACTTACTATGGAGCCCATCTAGACGACACTTGTGAGTTGGACCCACAGGAGGATCCAGCTCTAGCGGAGGACATCATCCCTATCGTCTAGGCTAGATAGCTAGGCAGTTTATCTTATTTTATTATGTCATTTGTGTTTGACTTCTGAGAAGTATTATTTGGATGTTTGAGATGTTTGGTGTCGTTTAAACACTTGGACTTATTTACTTATGTTTGTATCTTCATGTGAGATTTCATATCTATCTTATCGTACTATTTCCAAATTAGAATTGTGATTGAGTTGTACCTTCTATATTATCCTTCGATTGGAGAGTATATCTTGTATAGGTACATTTATACTGTGTTAGATGTATGTGACCTAGGACAGCGTTCTACCGTCGATACTACGGCGTAGGCTGGACGTACCTACTTCTGGTATCCCTACACTGGGTGCAGATCGTGACAAAATCTGTCAAGGATCAAGCATTGGCCGACCTTTTAGCTGCACATCCAATTCTGAAATCGTCAAAACTCTATGAAGACATTCAAGATGAAGTGCTAGAGTCCAATATTGTCGAAGAGAACTCCGTCTGGCAGATGTTCTTTGACGGCGCTTTAAGAACAGGCCCTAAGGGTCAGATCATTACAGGAGTGGGGGTAGTCTTGATCTCTTCCGACATGCTGGTCATCCAGCGTGCCTATTCTTTCTTAGAGCCATGTTCTAACAATGTGGTGGAGTACAATGCCCTCATTATGGGACTCCAATTAGCAAAATAGCTGGAGGTAGAATAACTCGAGTCTTACGGCGATTCAAAACTCATCGTTAACTAGGTCTGAGGATAATACAAAGTCTGCCACGACGACCTGATCTCCTAACAAAATAGCCTTGCATATCATCTCAACCTTCACTGAGTTCTTTATAGAACACGTAACTCGGCTACAAAACCTGGAGGCTGATGCTCTGGCTCACCTCGCGGCCTCATTGGCGACACCTATCGGGACTCAATACTTTGTTACAGTGGTTGGTCGGGATTTGGCGTGCCCGAGAAACATTTTGTACATGTGTTTAAGCCATGCCATGCCTGCAGACGCCAGTATCAACGCCAAAGATTGGTGGTTTCCATTCATCGACTTTACAGCCTACGAAATCCTCTCAGACGACCCGAAGGAAGCAGTCTCTATCAAAAGGTGCTCCCTCCGATTCTACTACGATATAGCCACCAAAATGTTGTATCGACGCTCTTACGACGGTCTCCTCCTCCGGTGTTTATCAAACGAGGAAGAAATAGAAGCTCTTTAGGAGGATCATTATGGAACATGTGGAGCTCATCAACCTGATCCTGAGCTACGAGACCGACTTCGATGTATGGGCTATTACTGGCCCACTATGATGTCCGACGTTGTTGAGTACGCTAAGAAGTATCGTGTTTGTCAGCTCCACGCCGACTTTATCCATCGACCTTCGAAACTCCTACACCCTACGGTCGCTTCTTGGTCGTTCGAAGCCTGGGGTATGGACATAGTGGGACCAATTACCCCTCCATCATTCAGAGGACATCACTTCATCCAGGCAATCATCGACTACTTCTCTAAGTGGGAGGAAGTAGTACCGCTGACAGAGGTAAATAGCTCGAAGGTGATCAGCTTTATCAAACATCATGTTATCTAGCATTTTGGAGTACCCCAGAGGATCATTCACGACAACGGTCCACAGTTCATAAGCTATCCGTTCAGCAGGTTCTGTGACAAGAATCGCATACAGAACGTGGCGTCAACCACTTACAATCCGGCAGTAAACGGATTGGCTGAAGCTTTCAACAAAATAATTGTCAAGCTACTCAAGAAAGTCGTGTCAACCAATAAATGTGACTGGATTGAAAAGCTAGACGAATGTCGTTAGGCCTACCGTATAACGGTACGGACTCCAATAGGCAACGTACCATTCTCCCTGGTCTACGGAGCGAAGCACTGCTGTCCCTTGAAATCCAGATACCCTCACTACGAGTGGCCATCACGAACCGATTGACGGAGGAAGACAATCAACGT
The DNA here is from genome assembly GCA_029216955.1 of Iris pallida. Taxonomy (NCBI): domain Eukaryota; kingdom Viridiplantae; phylum Streptophyta; class Magnoliopsida; order Asparagales; family Iridaceae; genus Iris; species Iris pallida. The sequence continues at coordinate 1,534,388 of JANAVB010017600.1, forward strand.
CAACGTCTGCAAGAGTTGGAGGCGCTGGATGATAAATGCCTCTTGGCTTAACAGCGCATCGAGCTCTACCAAGCTCATGTTTCACAGGCTTTCAACAAGGTCAAACAAAGGACTTTCCAAGTGGGCGACCTTCTTCTGTCAGTCAGAAGACCAATGGTGATGACTCACAAAACACTAGGGAAGTTCGAACCCAAATAGGAAGACCCCTTCATCAAAAAGACAGTATACTCTAACGGTGCCTACCGGCTCACAAAACAAAATGGAGACCTGTTCATGATGCCAATCAACGGCAAGTTCCTAAAGAAATACTATTCTTGAAATCCTTCAACATGTACTTCCATCTCCCCAGCATGAGAACTTATAAACTCGACCATCGAGTCCATTCCCCTTGATAAAGATGTGCTTATGGAGTCCAGTCAATCCAGTTCATTCTCTCCCCAGTAGAAAACTTCCATGTCCATATCAACTCTGAATTGTTTATCTACATCCCCACAAAGCTAAGTCCTATATTCCGTAAGACGATGCTAAAATCTATATTTACCATGTCCACATTACCTCTGAGTAAACATCCCATCCAGCAACCCCCGCATTATTGCTTCTCGATCATAGAACATTCACGTCCACAACACCTCTGAGTTGTTCTTTGCATCCCTACTGAGTTTATTCCTACCACGTCCATATTACCTGTGAGTAGGAAAACTCTACCGTCAAGTCCATATTTACTACGTCCATATTATCTTTGAGTAAATATGTTGGTTCCCTCTCTCAATTTATTATCTGTACCTTGAAACCAAGGTGCGCCAAAGATGATAAGTCCACAAAATCATAAGTTCATGGCAAAATTGAACAAAAAAAGTTTATTTCTTTATCCAATAAGAGTAAAGGACTACATTTTGCGTTGAAAAGAAACAAAAGCAAACAACATCTCAAGACATCAAAGAATAAAGATAGGAAATACTAAGACAAGAAAAGGAAAACGACTTTATTTATTTTCCCCGAGAAGAGTGACTGCATGAAACCCTATAGCCAGGGATAATGGTTACGTTGAGGCATATACTACTCCCTCAACTATCGTGCATAAGAAGGCTCCAATTGGTTAAGGTCCTCTGTCGGAGCAGGAGGACTAGATCTTCCGGTACTGCTACCTTCCGGTGCTGGTTCTTCCTTAACGGCAACTTCAACTTTTGGAGTTATCTCCCCTTTGATGGTCATTGGTTCTTCTGTGACAAAAGGTGGCAACATCTCCTCCTTCACGACATCCTCTTCTTTTGGTACAAACACTACGACAAAAAGGAAAAAGAGAGTGTTAGCAAAAGAACTCAGTCCTTGAGTCCAAAGATATGCATAGATTCGCATCGACACATGCAAACAGTTGTGCATCAAAAATCTTGATGCATCATCAGGACAAAAGTCCATGCGCACTAAAGGAATTCCACCGCGGCGTATATACAGGACCAAAAGTCCATGCGCATGGAAGGATCGCTTCGGCACATCATCAGGACCAAAGCTATGCACATCAGCAAAAAAAGCATCGGTGTATCATCAAGACCAAAGTCCATGCGCGTCAGCGAGAAAAGCGTCAGGGCATCATCAGGACAAAGTCCACGCACGTCAGCACAAAAAAGCCTAGGCGCATCCTCAGGGTGGGGCTCATACAGCCGAACCCATGCGCTTCAGCAGAATGGTTTGAAGCGTGTTCTGTACGAAGTGTCTGTGGAACTCTCAAAGCAAGCAGATCACCCACCGGTCACCTTTGGCCGTATGTTGGCGTGCGGTCTCGACAGCGGGGGACTCCTTGACGTCAGCCTCAATGGGCTTCTTGTCCTTGTCTTTGCCTAGGCTAGCACCACCACAGGGAGTCTTGGGGGCTATCTTTCAAAAGTTAGGGTTTTGTTTGAGGAGAAAAGCTTTTAAGGAGGAAGGAGAAGAGAAAGTAGAAGAAGTTCCCTTTCTACATATGCCTATTTATAGGCTCAATCCCCGTGCGCGAACAGATAAAAGCATGACGTCAGCATCTCTTCGAGTTTCGTGAAACTGACGGCTGCATATCTTTTAAAAAAGATCATCATTTATCTCTCGGAGTTCGAAGCGTTATCTTATTTTATTTAAATCAGGGAGGATATGCACTGGAATAGCTATTCGCGAAACGGCCATGCGCCCAGATAGGGCATGCGTCCAGGACATCTACTGCCCATGCTTCTTTGTTCAAAGTATTCTAAAACTTGGCAGAAAGTTTTGAAAACTTTGAAGGGGTCTTGTAAAAGCATGGAATTTCAGGCACATCCAAGATCAGAAACACTTATGCGTCCCAAAGCACTATGCGCCCCAAACATCATGCGCCAAAAACAAAATGTTGACACATCAAAAGACAGCAAAGAAAAGAGGTACATGAAGATTATATTCTTTTTTTTCACATAAAAGTCTATTATATGTCCAAACTCTTTGTTCCAACAAAATGTCTACTACAAAGAAAAATACTAAACTACAGCTAGGCGCATCACTTCGACGTCTCAGCTAGGCGCATAACTCTGACGTCTCATCGTAGGCACATCACTCCTCCTCATCAGAGAGAATCACTTCCTCGTTAACACATGAGTGCTTCGTCTAATAAAGTACTTATTGAGCAGAAAGCGGGTTGGCAATCAATCTAAACCTGGTAGCTCTTCCAGCATAACGGAAGTCGGGGCACGATGAACCCGATCTTTAGATGCAACAGGCACCCAACGCCATCTCGTAGAAGAACACTACCGATAAGGGGTTCAAACATAAGCTGTTGTGTCCATAGCTCTCCCGGCACATCTCAGTCTTCTGAAAGAGTTCACCCTCAAAGCTTCTTCGAACGAGGAGATCCACAGCCCACAGTGTAACCTTTTATCGAGGAGGAGGATCGATCGAGTTCATCTTTGTCAAGAAGTCATGTGAAATGCGAAGCAAACTCTCTTACTACTACTATTTATAGGCCAGGAAAAATTAAATCCATGCACAAAGTGACAACTTCTCCAAAGTCAGTACAATAAACTTGCATTAGTAGAAATGAATCTGCCACCTCAAATTCAGCTAAGTCAAAGAATCATCAATTCAAGTCTCAAAAGACTCGATAAAGCTGACCAAAAGAGATATTCTACGTAGCGGATGCGGTCCTCAACATCATGCGTCCCATGCCGATGCGCCTAGTGACGAACAGACAAATGCACCTGTTCGATATCATAAAAGGTTGAACAATCTTTTGTTTATTGAACGTAAAAAGACCTGTATACAGAGAAGAAAGTCCTAAACAGGATATTCTAAGTATAAGGGAAAGAGTTTTTGGGGAAGTGTGACGGCGGAGATCGAGCGCTGAAGCGGCTCCTTTACTCCGTTGATATGACGACGGGTTAAACTTGCTCTGACTTTCTGGTGCCTTTAATGGAACTCTAGGGTTGCTAATCAAGAGGATGCCTGGAGCTGAAGATTTGATGTTCGGTGGTCTTCTCTCCTTTGTTGAAGGAAAACTTCTTCTATTTATAGGGCAAGAGAGCACATATACGATGTGCATTAGGGTTTTGAGATATGAAGGAATCTGTCATCATTATACGGTACGGGCTTCTGCAATGCTGACACATGGCGGACATTGAGATTCTCCTCAATCGAGATCTCTTATGGTTATCAAAATAACCGAAGGCGGAGACACGTGGCATGTACCGATTTGCTTATTCGGATGCAGCCGAGTAAATCTTAGGATTTCATCTCAGATTTGGATTCTGATTGATCCTCATCTAAGATTTAAATCAATTTGATAAGATATCAATCATGATTAACCCCAATCTTATCTTTGAGATAGTCAGTTTAAGCAAACTAACTGGGTGGAACCATGCTTCCTACGTCTCTGGCGAGGTCTGAGTACTGCTACGCTTCTGGGGCGACGAGTAGACCGTTCTTCTGGAAACAACGGAGCCTCTGTGCTTTCAGGCAACGAGTGGACTATGCTTCGAAGACGACGGAGCCTCTGTGCGTATGACCGACGAGAAGGTTGTGTTTTAAGCGACAAAGTCACAGTGCTTTAGGGCGACGAGCAGGCTTGTGCTTCAGGTTGACGAGGTTACTGTGCTTTTGGAGCGGCATACGAACTTGTGTTGGATGCAATGGTATCTCTCAAGTCTCTGACGAAAGGTAGTTGAGGTTATGGGTCGGAGCAGAGTGTTGCGCCATTGGAGTTGAGGTGGTGTGAAAACATCACCAGTCTACACATGAGGTTGGCGCATGAATGTAGCTGCACCTCTAGATTGAAGGCATTAGCTTTGAAATCTTCTTTTAAAGAGCAATGAATGATCGCTCCTTAATGGACGACTCCCCCTTAATTGCCACCGTTACTTGGTGAATTTTAAGGGGTCCTTGGATAGTCTAGGACTTAGTCGAATAAACTTTATTTGATGAGGTTCATTGTGCTGAGTCCTAGGTTCATCTCATTAATGTGGGAACTTTGATCGTTGGCCATGTGGCCTGTATTTTGGACCACTCCCGCTCTATATAAAGGGGGAGTTTCATCTGAAGACTCACGTCTTCTTCTTCTTCTTGTCCTTTAACACCATGCTGGATCCAAACTTAGCTTCGAGCGACGGTTGGCCTTTCCTAAGTCGGATTTTGGTTGTGGATTCCTTCGTTCAAAGGGGCTATGCCTTCGTAGAAAAACTGTTGATGAGCCTCGGAACGTGCTGGAACGCTTCTTATGAGGAGTTCAAACCTGGGCGACGCCTTGGAGGTCTTGGAGGTTCTGACGACAACGCTTATGGTTGGATGGCGAACCCGGAGATCCCCAGATGTGCTTTGCCTGCTCATTAGCGGCAGCGTGATTTTGTTAGGCTAGAAGAGCCTCGGAAGCTGATGCCCTTTTGAAAAAGGGCCATCCCGCTACGCTGTGGTCTGAGCTTTCGGCGGGCCAATAGCTTCTTCCGGAAGTGTTGTGCATCTGGCGAGTGGAAGCTGTGGTTGAGACTTTGATGGAGACTGTATTCACATCTTCTATACACAGTGCCTCTCTCCGCGACGATCACACTGTGAAGAGTTACCCCAGCGTAGATCTGTAGGAGTTTCAATTTGGCACATGTAATCGCAAAGTCTTTTGTAACAGATCCTTGTAATTATGTCTTTATGCAGTATTTTATGTAATCGTGACAAGTCTATAGCAGACACTTGTAGCCATGATTAACAAAAAAGGACTTCTGAGCTTTTCATCTGTTTGTGACTTTTGTCTTTGTTGTTAGCGTGCTTGACCGCTTGTGCCTCTGCGCCTTATATTATGCTGAGATTTTTCATGCTTCTACTAGACCCCCTTCAAAGTGTCCCGAACTTGGGTCAAGCTCGGGGTACTTTGAACAGAATCATGAACACTTGTCTCTTTGTAGGCGAAATATCCATCACGTCTGTTGCCAGGCTGATGACGTACTTAAGCTTAGCATTAAATGCCTCAAGTCATCACCGTATTAAGTTTCAATCATGAAGAGAGGAATCCCCTTACCAGAACCAATAGGCACCCTTTGGGGATGTGGGAGCCTATGCCAGTTCCATTTTTAGGCGTAATACTTCTTCAGGAACTTGCCGTTGATAGGCATCATTAGCAAGTCGCCATTAGGTTTTGCCAGCCGGTAGACACCATTAGAGTAGACCGTCTCTATAACGAACGATCCCTCCCAGTTGGGCTCGAACCCTGTCGTTTTGTGAGTCATCACCATCGATTTTTGGACTACCAAGACGAGGTCGCCCACTTGGAATGTTTTTTCCCGTACCTTTTTGTTAAAGGCACCGAAAATATGAGCCTGATAAAGCTCGATTCTTTGCTGCACTAGCAGGTATTTTTCGCCTAGCGACTCTAACACTTGTAGCTGCCGGCGCTGGTTGTCTTCGTCAGTCAGCTTGTTAGTAATAGCTACCCGTAAGGACGGGATTTGGATCTTCAGGGGGAGGACTGCCTCACTCCTATAGACAAGGAAGAATGGTGTGCTGCCCGTGGGTGTGCGAACGATCGTATGGTAAGCCCATAGACATTCGCCTAACTTCTCATTCTAGTCGCGTTTGTTAGAAGAGACGACTTTCTTGTGCAGCTTGACGATGTTTTTGTTGAATGCCTCGGCTAGTCTATTAGCTGCAGGATTGTAAGCCGTTGACGCCATATTCTAAATCTGGTTCTTGTCGCAAAACCGATAGAACGCATAGCTTACAAACTGGGTGCCATTTTCGTGGACAATCCTCTAGGAACTCCGAAGTGATAAATGACGTAGTGCTTGATAAAGCTGATCACATTGGAGGTTTTTACTTCTATCAAAGGTACTGTTTCTGCCCATTTGGATAAATAGTCCGTGATTGCGAGGATAAACCGGTGTCCTTTGGAGGAGGGTGGACTGATCGGCCCAACGATGTCCATTCCCTATGCCTCGAATGGCCAAGAGGCCACCGTGGGGTATAGATATCCGAAGGTTGGTGGATGAAGTCAGCGTGAAACTGACACGCCCGGCACTTCTTTGTATATTCTACGGTATCTGCCAACATAGTGGGCCAATAATAGCCCATGCGGCGTAGTCGATCTTGTAGCTTTGGACCAGATGGGCTCCACAGGTCCAATCATGTGCCTCTCGAAGTGCCTACTGCGCCTCTGTCTAAGACAAACCCCGTAGGTGGAGTCCGTCATATGAATGACAATATAGCATTTTGGTGGCTGCGTCATTGTCACGACCTGCACCCAGTGTACGAGGACGAGAAGTGGGTACGCCCAGCCTACGCCGTAGTGTCGGCGGTAGGTAGAACGCTGTTCTTGGTCACTATCATCAACTAAATACAATATGATATACTCTCCGAACGGAGGACAAATCATACAAGGTACAACTCAATCACAAATCTAGAGATAGAAATAGCACGATATGATAGATAGGAAATCACAAAAGAGAAATACAAACAGAAGAAAATAAGTCTAAGTGTCTAAATGACACAACATCTCAACATCTAAATAATACAAACTTAGAATTCAATACAAATATCAAGAACTAAGATAAAACCTAGCTAATCTAGTCTAAGCAGTAGGGATGACGTCCTCAGCTAGAGCTGGATCCTCCTGTAGGTCCAACTCACAGGTGTCATCTAGATGGGCTCTATAATAGGTTGGGCAGAAGTCCTCAGTATCATCTGTAATATTTTTAACAGGTTCGGTCAGGATAGGAGCGAATACATAACACTGAAACATGATCATATCATGACGAAATATAAAACAGGCAGTAGGGTAAACTATAATGAAAACTATAAGACATGTACAAGAACAGTATAAAATAGACAATCTGAGTACAAGAGACAGTTGTATATGAAATAAGAACAGTAAGTAATATAAGTGATTATAGCACAAGATGGTTATGTAAACAAGATGGGATATACAATAAAATGGGACTCCATTATACGTGAGAGCATAATAGACATTCACAATATTTGCACAATATGGAATTTGATCGCATAATCAATTCCTACTCACCCTCCCCAATCAATACACAAGGATCCAGTCAAGTTACTTTACCTGTACAATAGTTTTATCCATGGGGCTCATGTGATCATGAGAGTACAAGATTGTACAAGAGTATACATGAATAAGGGTGTACAAGAAATAAATATATTCATGAAAAGCATATGATAATAAGTATTTGATGTACCCGAGGGGGATAACATCGCAATGCAAGATCCATAGGGTACTTGTCCGTGATAACAATCGTGACAACATCAAGTAATTTATCTAAAGCATGAATATAAGTTCTAGCAAGTATGAAATTGATCAGAGCATGTACTCGCCTGAGATACTGAGTGACTGTGAAAATAGATGTCTGAACTGAGCTGTCTGAGTCCTAAATAGAGCACACAGGTTATGATGTAATCAAGAAGGTAATATTTGATGTTTACAATACATTCTACATGATTCTAGGTCATTGCAGGCCAAAGTCAACTCTTGGTCAACTCTGGTCAACCATTTAGTCAAACTGGGTCAAAGTTAAGTCAACTAGTCAATTAGTCTAGGGTTTGGTCAAACTTAAGTTAACATGTCAATTTAGACCTATTAGAGTCAATTCTAGGTCAAGTTGACCACAGTTGCTTTGTTCAACTTGGTACTAGTAGTAATATATATATATATAATATTATATATACATACTTATTAGATCTACTATATTATAGTAGTAATATAGTCTATATATATATATAATATATATATATA
>JANAVB010017600.1:1542618-1545118 GCA_029216955.1 Iris pallida
TAAAACCCATGTCACTACATCGCCGAGCTTTGCATATGGGTTTCTAAGGAGAGTTGGCACATCCGAACTTAGCTCACGTGCAGGGGCAACCCCCACACCTAAGTTCTGTGATGACCTTGAAGACAGTCCCGTACTATACACATTGGGGCCTATCTTTTTGCTGTGGGCACATAGACCCTGGAGTCTGCCTTTGGGCGTATGCTTCCCAGAAGTTTTGGCAGTATGCCTAAGCTTCCTTGATGTGGGTGCATACTATGGATCAGTAGAGCTTGGGCGCATAGCCATGGGCGCATGACCCTGGGCACATAGTCTGTCGAAGACAGAAGTCTTCTGGCTAGAGTTATCGCCCACACACCCTCTTGGGCGCATAGCTTTAGGTACATGCTTGGTAAAGCGATGCTGTTTTCTTCCAGCTTTGCCTTCTTATTTGTGAGCCTCACTGAGTTTGCCTGAGTGTCAAACACTTTTATTCTTGGCATCGTAGTATTTTCTTTGCCAAGTCTCGAGCGTTGAACACTCTGTTGTTGGTTGCACAAGAGAGATTGCTGGGCTCGTAGAGCCCAGAACGGTATACGCCTTCTTCATTTATGGAGCTTCTGTGGAAGAGCCATGCACCCATAGAGGAGATTTAGTGCCCATGTGACAGAGTCCTTCGGTTGCAAATCTTCTATGATACTGGCAGGATATGCACCACGAGCCTTCGAAAGCCAAGTCTTGTGAGACTTGTTTGGCTTCACTGATTTTGAGGGAGTAGAGCCGTCCCTCGAGGGCATATCTTCGAACTCCTGCTGATAGAACAACACGATCAACATCTTCTGAGTGCTCCCCACTTTGTCGGTATCGGATTGCGTCACCACCTTCTTGTTAAAGGAAAAGGTAGTCCCCAGCAGAGTCGTCATTTTTGTGGACACACACAAAAAAGAAAAAGAAATGCTATCTTTTCTTATTAGCGTAAGCACCACAAATCGAGTACGCCTGAGAGATCTTGCACTGAGGATCCCCGAGTACAAAAGAATTCTGGGGAATGGGACGATGAAGATCGAACGACAGTTGCTCCTTTACTCCGTTGACACTCCGATTACAAAAGTGGGAGAAAACCTAAGAAAATTGCTAACTCTCGACTCACTGGCAAGAAGTGCTGCAATTTGGCTCTTGAAAATGCTCTCCGTTCTGTCCTTTGAAGATGTATGAGACCCCTTTTTAAAGTCGTTTCCGTGATGGAATGAAGTTATGCACCCACATGAGAAAATACACTAATTTTTATGCGGGCGCATAGTCCTGGTTTGGACGTATAGAGTGTAGGAGCATGCAGACTGCGAGATTGTGGGTTGATCGTGGGGTTGACGTGGCCGCATGCTTTGATGCACGACTACTCGTGGAGACTGACGTGGCCATATGCTTCGGTGCACGATTGATCGTAGGTTTGTTTGAGTCGGGGTTTGTCCTGACGTGGGCGCATAGCCTAAAATAGGGCTATGCGCCCCCTTCTGGAGGAGTCTAAAGTGGGCGCATGGGCGCATAGCTTGCTCTGGTAACTTGGGCACATAGCTTGCTCTGGTGACTTGGACGGATAGCTTGCTCTGGTGACTTTGGCGCATAGCTTTCTCTGGTGACTTTGGCGCATATGACTTCTCCGGCTTCGGCGCATGGTCGTCAAGACTGCTAAAAATTTTATGCTTCTACAGGAATGAAGAGGGAGGTAGCATGCTTCATAGCCAGATATTTAGTCTGTTAACAGGTAAAGGCAGAGAGGCAGAGGCCAGGAGGACTGTTACAAGCCATTGCCCAATTCGGAGTGGAAATGGAAGCATATCACGATGGACTTCATTTCAGGATTGCCACGTACACCAGAAGGGAAAGACGCGATTTGGGTCATCGTTGACAGGTTGACCAAATCATCCCACTTTTTTGCCATTCAAGCTAGGTTTGTCTATGGAGAAGCTAGTAGAGATGTACGTGCGTCAGATTGTCAGACTTCATGGAGTTTCAATGAGCATTATCTCGGATCGGAATAGTCGCTTTACTTTCTATTTATGGAGGAGTCTGCATACTAGTTTGAGCACTCAGCTCAAGTTTATTATTGCATACCACCATCAGACGGACGGACAGTCAAAGAGGACTATTCAGACTCTCGAGGATATGCTACGGACTGGAGTCATGGACTTTGGAGGTTCCTGGTAGAATTATTACACTTGCTGGAGTTTGTATACAACAACAGCTTCCAGGCCAGCATTGAGATGTCACCATTCGAGGCGTTGTACGGGCGTAGACGTCGTACTCCCTTGTCTTGGGATGACATTGGAGAGCGAGCTTTATTGGGATCTGAGATGGTTGTGGACGTAGCAGAAAAGGTGAAGCTCATCAGGGATCGACTTCGCGTTGTGCAGGACAGACATCTGTATTGGGCCGATAGCCATCGCAGATCCTTGGAGTTTGAGGTACATCTTAGAGATAGGATTAGGATTAGGATTGGTTTGATTTGTGATTTTGATTATCATGT
>JANAVB010017600.1:1550118-1602618 GCA_029216955.1 Iris pallida
ACGATCGCTCCTACGGGAGCGTGGCGTGACATAATGGTATCAGTGCACGGCTTTACGTCCTTGGACTTCACGTCGAAATTCTCAGTTTTGAAAGCTCGTCGTTGATAAAGAAGTGCGCGCTCTCTCTCGATTGTCCCTCGACATGTCCATACAATAAGTCTAAATATTTTCAAAAGCTCGTACAAGCGTTCAACCAAACGCATCGGTAGGCTATCGTCGATCGCATCTGTAGGCCTTCGTGCCGAACGATATTAAACTTGGCTCCATAGAGAACACGTGCTAAGTTAACATGTCGCGTGCGTGCCTAACTAGTCATGCGTTGACCCTAGCAATTGTGCGTACAAACTTGAATATAGTCCGCACGGGATAGCCATGCGCACGGCCTTTGGGCTAAGTTGCGTCGCGTATCGCGCACCTCGACTTTTGGTGCAAACGAGTGCGAGCGATATCAAGTATCGTTCGGTCGGGAACGGAGATACACTTAGAGTGTATGTCGATAGGAACGCTATCGAACTAACGCTTAGGCGTATACGGAAAATTGACTTGGATTTTGAGGATTAGTGCGAATGACTTAGCACGTCGAGGCGACATAAACGATTACGCTAGAGATTCGTCGAACGAACTGAAAGATGTCTTAGCGAATGATGCGAAAATGATTGCGGACTAGATCGTATGGCTCGAATCTGAGTGGTGTATGGATTTTCTTGGAAATCATTCGAGCAAGATTGAGGATAACGAGTAACGGCGAGTATGTCGGCGAGGCGATGCGATCGCGCAAAGCCTTAGAACGCGTCACGCTTAGTTGATCGTGACTTCGTGTGTCCCGAATGAGATGTCGTTCGGACAACTTGTGAATAGGCAACGCGAGTTAGAAAACGATATCGAAATAATTCAAAACGATGAATGAAAATGAATGGTCTTGATCGAGAAAACTTAGAGGATCGCGCGTACGATATCGGATTGATGCAAATAAAATGTGACATGAGTTTTGATCAACGATCTTGAAATGAGCTTGAGGAATAACGATCGAACTTGATCTTGAATATCAAGGAAGTTATGGTACATCCAGTTCGGACAATAGCATCAGTCGTACGACGCGAAATTAGTTGCAAAGGAAGATCGTCAGGTTACGCATATCGTCGATGGTATTGAGGCATATCAAAGATCGATATGCGATAACTCGGGGGTACTCTGACTCGGCAAATGACGATCGTGCAAATGTCATTGTTCCGATGGATGCTATACTCGGGATATTGAAACGTGTCGAGGAAGTGATAGACATGGCTCGAGGATTTCCTAGTTGAACGAATTATGAACGGACTATCGAACTGAGATCTTGGCTTGGATGGAAATAAAAATGGTTGGATTTGCTTCGTCGATAACCACAACTTCGATATTCTTGTCTTATGCGAGCGCAACTCCAGCCTCGCATATACGTCACGCCGATTAGGACGATCACTCCGCGTGAGCGCTGGTATGGTGATTCATACAGCGGGAGTGATTGAACTGGGATGGTGTGGCAATCTGATTGCTTCGACTTGTGGTTTGACACGAAGGTAGACTCGAGAATGAATCAGCATGTTTGACGGTTGAATTTGAGGATTGAGTAGGTCCAATCCGCGTATCGAGAATGAGTTAGTCTAAACTTAAACAAGAGTTACGCCCTGATGAGAATAATTTTTCCGCGGGAGCGTTGCATGGTGATTCATGAACCACCGTAGATAATTGGACTCGCGTGAGATTGCGGCACAACGTATTATCGAGCTAGATGACCTCGTGATCAAAAACATGAATTGGTTAGAATTGGTGATCTGAATGGATTCGATTTCGTTACGTTGCGCAACGAACGCCTTGATACGAAATAGGTGATCGTGCTCGATGTTTAGAAATCTGAGTGACACGAGCTTGGGCAGAAAACCCCGTACTACCGACTTTGGTTTGACCCTAGGATTGGGGTCAGTGTTGGCATTATTGTTGGGGAACTATGATTCCAATCCTGACATTGACTTAGCCTCGAAAAGATTGGCCTAGGGTTAGGCGAGACGCCCCTGTTGCAAGAGTTATCAATCGAAGAATTGATCTTGAGGATTGGCATAGATGGATTGAACGAATCAAGGATAGGAAAACCCCCTCTCACGAGATTCGGTTGATATGCATATATTTCAGGGATGCCTGGGTATGTGTACGATGCGACTCGAGTGAGAATGACAAATTCTCTATCATGCGGCTTGGCTGAATGCATGTATTTTGGGGACGCCTGGAATGCGTACACGATCCAGCCAAGTGATACAATGAGTTCAAGCAAGACTTGAAAGATGGGAGTGTGTCGAGATCGTGAAATCATGTTAACGAAAAGAATGATAATAGTACGAGCGTGGCTCGGAATCGAAGGAACGCGTAGGCAAAGTGTGTACGATAGTCCCGCGTCTGTGCACGATTAAGTCTTGGCCATAGAAATGGTTGGATGGCTTGCTTCCAGAAAAGTCTCGAGGACGAGACTTGTTCTGAGTGGTGTATGTTGTAGTGCCCCATCCCGTAAAGTCAATCGGAGGAATCGAAATGCCGACGGCGTTGGAACTTAGCCTTGCAACGGCAGCTCGAAGGCTCGCTCGTCCGAGGCGACTCCTCACACAGGTGGGGGAGTTTCGGTGAACTCACTACATCTTAGCCTTCACTTAATAACTCGCTTGTTTTCAACTTGCACAAGTAGGCTAATCTAAAAGCTACGAACGCACATAGCTAAGAGAATAATCCCGTCGGGTCAGAATGTCCTAGAACATGGAAAATGGTCCCACGGTCAACATAGAAGTCGGCTCAGCGTGCTTTCAAATGACACTCGATCCTTCGATCCCGTGGCTTGGGAGAAGGAAGTTGGCTTAAGTTGTTCAGTTGCCCCGACACTTGAAATAGCCTAAGTCATAGGCGTTGCCTGCATGAATGCTTGGTGAAGCATGCACGGTCCCGTCGTTTTGCCCCAATAATTGAATCAGCCTAAGTCCTAGGCGTCGCCCGCATGAATGCTAATAAAGCATGCACGGTCCTATCCCGCAAGGCTTGGCATAGCCTTCGCACGTCCCGTAAGTTAAGTCGTCTTGCACGGCTCGTTGGCTAAGTCTAGGCACGAACTTGGTTGTTCAAGTCGCCCCCGTGCACAGTACGTTCCCTCGACGTGGGGCTCGGCGTAGCCTTTCTTCGTCGAGTCGTTGCCCGAATAAGTTAGACAAGTGTTGTGCTAGGCTATCAAAGCCATTTCTAGCACTGTCCCGCTCTATCTGCGGTTGTCAAGTTGCGTAGTCCCTTGAGAACAAGGCTCGTCGTATAAGTATATGACTTGAGCATTAGCGTCGCCTATAGAACCAGGCCCATCTAAGGCACGAGTTACGATCGGTTTAGTGAAAAGTTTGCCACGAACAAGGAAAGTCCACGCGACTGGTTGTTGCCGAGATCGGTCCCGCTACTTGGGAGTCTCGCTAAGTCATGATATGTCCCGCACACGAGATCGGTCCCCTGGCATGGGAGTCTCGCTAAGTCTTGATATATCCCGCACACGAGATCGATCCCGCGGCTTGGGAGTCTCGTTAAGTCTCGATGGAAATAAGGAATGCATGGTCATGTTAAGAAAGGACTGGATAGACTGGATAGATCGAGTATGCATGGTCATTGGGCAACTTGTCGACAAGGTATAGTCTTCTCGAATGATCACCGGGGCGTCGGGATCATTCGGCCCGGGAGAAGCGAGTGTGGCTCAAAGTAGGATGCTGGATGACCGCATGGGAGAGTTCGACCCCACCGGGCTAGCTACCCATGTAGGTACTGGTCGATATCCCACGAGCCATGTCCAAGATAGCTTGAAATTGCTAGTGACCACTCATGTAGATGTGTCGGCAAATAGCGGCACACCGCATGTATGCCTTTGGATTGAGTCTAGAGCTTGAATGTAGGTCTAGTCGGTAACACAAGGTCTGGGCCTAAGACTGGGCACCGTGCTTGGCACCATAAATGGCATCGGGATGTTCGTAAAAGTGATACTATGGTCCACAAGTCTTGTCTAAGTTAGCAAATGGGTCTAACAGGAAGGCCGCAAGGCGGTAGCACGATGAGTCTTGATAACTTGTGAGGCGTGGCCTCATCTTGAAGCACAAACAAGTCTAAGCAAGGTCTAGAGGTACGGCCTGCACGAGTCATCCCATTGCCGTCTTTGGCGCTTGAATCGTTGGCACGAGAATTGGTCTATTGGCGCTGAAGTTTAAGTAAAGGTCTTGGCACGGCCGAGTTCGCGTAAGTTACTCCTCGGCATAGCATTGTCTCGAGTATGTCTAAGTCGCAAATAGAATGTGGCATGACCCTGCCGTCCCGAGTTCAAGTTGGTCAAGTTCATGCACGATGAGGCACTGCCTCGATCGAAACACACGTTAGAATTATAGCACGACCATGTCGTTGCACGTCGAGTTGGTTAGACGTCAAGTCTTAAAACTGATCCTAAGGCAAGACTAAAAAGACAATCGAAAGGGACTTAAGCTGCACAAAGTAAATGAACATGTCGGTTATGTATGGATGGGCGAGAAGCTCACTCTACCAGTACAGTTGAGTACTGACACCCATACAGTGTTCACGTACAGGCACAGGTAGAAGCTCGTGGCGTGGAGCTCGCTTGGATGCGTCGAGGCATGGAGTTCCATGGCGACACGAAGCGTGCGGCCGTATGGATTGAAGACTTATACAGGACATAATGTATGGACATCGCCTTCTGAAGCTTCTGCTGGATTCAAGTATTGTATCTAGAGATGAGAGAGAGCAGAGTGACTTGTAAATAAGAGAAAAGTGAGCACGAGAGACTTGTAATTTGGCCTTGCGCCCACAAATGTAATCTTGTATTCAATATCAATAAAAGAGTTTCTTTTGAATGACTTGTGTTCATGTGTACTTGCTTTAAAATTTCTGCTGCATATTCAATGTATCTGTTTGGGACTTCTGTGCGATGACCCCGTCGCCACCGCTGTAATCGGCAGTTATGGAACTGCCTTGCACGAGTACAAATCTAGGCTCGTGCGACATCACACCTTAGCGAGGACGATCGCTCCTACGGGAGCGGGGCGTGACACCGAGGACCTGTTGTTCACTAAGGCCACCATATGGTGAGCAAATCTGAAGTATCTGGCCTTCATGAACCTGGTCCAGAGCGAATGGTCCGTGCGCAGCTTCTACGAAAGCTTCATGGAGTGAGCGTCCACTAAGTGCTCGAATCTGGTAAATCCAAGTCCACCCTCCTCTGTGGGTTTAGCCATGGTGACGCAACTCCCAGTGGTGCTTGTCCTCCCTATTAGAGTGACCCCAGAAGAATCTGGCGAAGAGGGATTCGAGCGATGAGAGGACCTTCTTGGGGGGGCTGCAAAAAAAAAAAAAAAAAAAAAAAAAAAAAAAAAAAAAAAAAATATATATATATATATATATATATATAAATATATAAATATATATATATATATATAGGTATTGTATATAGGTATTGTTGTATCTATATATTGTAAAAATAAATATATATATATATATAGGTATTGTATATATCTATATGTTGTATAGATTCCTATTTTAAACTATATTTTACCCCTATAGGCCAAGTTGGTCTTGTAGACTTGAGTTTGACTAAACCCTAGACTAGTTTGACCAGAGTTGACCTAGTTTAACTAGATTATTGACCAGAGTTGACCAAGAGTTGACTTTCACCTAGAATGACCTAGAATCATCTAGAATGCATTGTAAACTTCATTATTACCTTCTTGGATACATTGTAATATGTGTTACTCTAAATAGGACAAAGTTACTCCTGTACGGACATCTATTCTCATCAGTCGTTCAGGATATCAGGCGAGAACATTCTCTGATCGTTTCATACTTGTCAGGATCTATATTCTTGCCCTAAACTACTTTACTTGATGCTGACACTTGTTATCACAGATTAGTACTATATGGATCTTTTCATGCAATATAATACCTTTAATGAATACATTAGGTATTTTATGTTCGTGTACTTTATCATGAGCATCGTGTACTCATTGTATTCATGATATTCGTGTATAAATCATGTGCTCTCATGTACTCTCGTGTGCTTACATGATCTTCTTATGTAAACTAATCATCGTGTACGTAACATAACTTGAATGGATCCTTGTGGATTGATTGGGGACAGGGGAGTAGAAGTCGTTATGTGATTATTCCTATTAGTTTACTCGTATGCAAACTCTGTAACTTATTCATGTACAACACCAAGCCGATTACATAACCATCTTGTGCTCTAAATCACTTAGTCACTTATAATTCTTACTTACCATATATATATTTCCAGTTTACAAATATCTCTCTTATCTTTCATGTTCATTTCTTATAGCACTTCACGTATCTTATTCTATTGCTTGTTTTATATTTCCTGCCATGATATGAACTGTTTGAGAGGTATGTGCTCATTCTTGTCCTGACTGGACTACTTAAAAATATTACTGATGATACTGAGTAGTTCTACCCTACTTACTATGGAGCCCATCTAGACGACACTTGTGAGTTGGACCCACAGGAGGATCCAGCTCTAGCGGAGGACATCATCCCTATCGTCTAGGCTAGATAGCTAGGCAGTTTATCTTATTTTATTATGTCATTTGTGTTTGACTTCTGAGAAGTATTATTTGGATGTTTGAGATGTTTGGTGTCGTTTAAACACTTGGACTTATTTACTTATGTTTGTATCTTCATGTGAGATTTCATATCTATCTTATCGTACTATTTCCAAATTAGAATTGTGATTGAGTTGTACCTTCTATATTATCCTTCGATTGGAGAGTATATCTTGTATAGGTACATTTATACTGTGTTAGATGTATGTGACCTAGGACAGCGTTCTACCGTCGATACTACGGCGTAGGCTGGACGTACCTACTTCTGGTATCCCTACACTGGGTGCAGATCGTGACAAAATCTGTCAAGGATCAAGCATTGGCCGACCTTTTAGCTGCACATCCAATTCTGAAATCGTCAAAACTCTATGAAGACATTCAAGATGAAGTGCTAGAGTCCAATATTGTCGAAGAGAACTCCGTCTGGCAGATGTTCTTTGACGGCGCTTTAAGAACAGGCCCTAAGGGTCAGATCATTACAGGAGTGGGGGTAGTCTTGATCTCTTCCGACATGCTGGTCATCCAGCGTGCCTATTCTTTCTTAGAGCCATGTTCTAACAATGTGGTGGAGTACAATGCCCTCATTATGGGACTCCAATTAGCAAAATAGCTGGAGGTAGAATAACTCGAGTCTTACGGCGATTCAAAACTCATCGTTAACTAGGTCTGAGGATAATACAAAGTCTGCCACGACGACCTGATCTCCTATCACAAAATAGCCTTGCATATCATCTCAACCTTCACTGAGTTCTTTATAGAACACGTAACTCGGCTACAAAACCTGGAGGCTGATGCTCTGGCTCACCTCGCGGCCTCATTGGCGACACCTATCGGGACTCAATACTTTGTTACAGTGGTTGGTCGGGATTTGGCGTGCCCGAGAAACATTTTGTACATGTGTTTAAGCCATGCCATGCCTGCAGACGCCAGTATCAACGCCAAAGATTGGTGGTTTCCATTCATCGACTTTACAGCCTACGAAATCCTCTCAGACGACCCGAAGGAAGCAGTCTCTATCAAAAGGTGCTCCCTCCGATTCTACTACGATATAGCCACCAAAATGTTGTATCGACGCTCTTACGACGGTCTCCTCCTCCGGTGTTTATCAAACGAGGAAGAAATAGAAGCTCTTTAGGAGGATCATTATGGAACATGTGGAGCTCATCAACCTGATCCTGAGCTACGAGACCGACTTCGATGTATGGGCTATTACTGGCCCACTATGATGTCCGACGTTGTTGAGTACGCTAAGAAGTATCGTGTTTGTCAGCTCCACGCCGACTTTATCCATCGACCTTCGAAACTCCTACACCCTACGGTCGCTTCTTGGTCGTTCGAAGCCTGGGGTATGGACATAGTGGGACCAATTACCCCTCCATCATTCAGAGGACATCACTTCATCCAGGCAATCATCGACTACTTCTCTAAGTGGGAGGAAGTAGTACCGCTGACAGAGGTAAATAGCTCGAAGGTGATCAGCTTTATCAAACATCATGTTATCTAGCATTTTGGAGTACCCCAGAGGATCATTCACGACAACGGTCCACAGTTCATAAGCTATCCGTTCAGCAGGTTCTGTGACAAGAATCGCATACAGAACGTGGCGTCAACCACTTACAATCCGGCAGTAAACGGATTGGCTGAAGCTTTCAACAAAATAATTGTCAAGCTACTCAAGAAAGTCGTGTCAACCAATAAATGTGACTGGATTGAAAAGCTAGACGAATGTCGTTAGGCCTACCGTATAACGGTACGGACTCCAATAGGCAACGTACCATTCTCCCTGGTCTACGGAGCGAAGCACTGCTGTCCCTTGAAATCCAGATACCCTCACTACGAGTGGCCATCACGAACCGATTGACGGAGGAAGACAATCAACGTCAACGTCTGCAAGAGTTGGAGGCGCTGGATGATAAATGCCTCTTGGCTTAACAGCGCATCGAGCTCTACCAAGCTCATGTTTCACAGGCTTTCAACAAGGTCAAACAAAGGACTTTCCAAGTGGGCGACCTTCTTCTGTCAGTCAGAAGACCAATGGTGATGACTCACAAAACACTAGGGAAGTTCGAACCCAAATAGGAAGACCCCTTCATCAAAAAGACAGTATACTCTAACGGTGCCTACCGGCTCACAAAACAAAATGGAGACCTGTTCATGATGCCAATCAACGGCAAGTTCCTAAAGAAATACTATTCTTGAAATCCTTCAACATGTACTTCCATCTCCCCAGCATGAGAACTTATAAACTCGACCATCGAGTCCATTCCCCTTGATAAAGATGTGCTTATGGAGTCCAGTCAATCCAGTTCATTCTCTCCCCAGTAGAAAACTTCCATGTCCATATCAACTCTGAATTGTTTATCTACATCCCCACAAAGCTAAGTCCTATATTCCGTAAGACGATGCTAAAATCTATATTTACCATGTCCACATTACCTCTGAGTAAACATCCCATCCAGCAACCCCCGCATTATTGCTTCTCGATCATAGAACATTCACGTCCACAACACCTCTGAGTTGTTCTTTGCATCCCTACTGAGTTTATTCCTACCACGTCCATATTACCTGTGAGTAGGAAAACTCTACCGTCAAGTCCATATTTACTACGTCCATATTATCTTTGAGTAAATATGTTGGTTCCCTCTCTCAATTTATTATCTGTACCTTGAAACCAAGGTGCGCCAAAGATGATAAGTCCACAAAATCATAAGTTCATGGCAAAATTGAACAAACAAAAGTTTATTTCTTTATCCAATAAGAGTAAAGGACTACATTTTGCGTTGAAAAGAAACAAAAGCAAACAACATCTCAAGACATCAAAGAATAAAGATAGGAAATACTAAGACAAGAAAAGGAAAACGACTTTATTTATTTTCCCCGAGAAGAGTGACTGCATGAAACCCTATAGCCAGGGATAATGGTTACGTTGAGGCATATACTACTCCCTCAACTATCGTGCATAAGAAGGCTCCAATTGGTTAAGGTCCTCTGTCGGAGCAGGAGGACTAGATCTTCCGGTACTGCTACCTTCCGGTGCTGGTTCTTCCTTAACGGCAACTTCAACTTTTGGAGTTATCTCCCCTTTGATGGTCATTGGTTCTTCTGTGACAAAAGGTGGCAACATCTCCTCCTTCACGACATCCTCTTCTTTTGGTACAAACACTACGACAAAAAAGGAAAAAGAGAGTGTTAGCAAAAGAACTCAGTCCTTGAGTCCAAAGATATGCATAGATTCGCATCGACACATGCAAACAGTTGTGCATCAAAAATCTTGATGCATCATCAGGACAAAAGTCCATGCGCACTAAAGGAATTCCACCGCGGCGTATATACAGGACCAAAAGTCCATGCGCATGGAAGGATCGCTTCGGCACATCATCAGGACCAAAGCTATGCACATCAGCAAAAAAAGCATCGGTGTATCATCAAGACCAAAGTCCATGCGCGTCAGCGAGAAAAGCGTCAGGGCATCATCAGGACAAAGTCCACGCACGTCAGCACAAAAAAGCCTAGGCGCATCCTCAGGGTGGGGCTCATACAGCCGAACCCATGCGCTTCAGCAGAATGGTTTGAAGCGTGTTCTGTACGAAGTGTCTGTGGAACTCTCAAAGCAAGCAGATCACCCACCGGTCACCTTTGGCCGTATGTTGGCGTGCGTCGTCTCGACAGCGGGGGACTCCTTGACGTCAGCCTCAATGGGCTTCTTGTCCTTGTCTTTGCCTAGGCTAGCACCACCACAGGGAGTCTTGGGGGCTATCTTTCAAAAGTTAGGGTTTTGTTTGAGGAGAAAAGCTTTTAAGGAGGAAGGAGAAGAGAAAGTAGAAGAAGTTCCCTTTCTACATATGCCTATTTATAGGCTCAATCCCCGTGCGCGAACAGATAAAAGCATGACGTCAGCATCTCTTCGAGTTTCGTGAAACTGACGGCTGCATATCTTTTAAAAAAGATCATCATTTATCTCTCGGAGTTCGAAGCGTTATCTTATTTTATTTAAATCAGGGAGGATATGCACTGGAATAGCTATTCGCGAAACGGCCATGCGCCCAGATAGGGCATGCGTCCAGGACATCTACTGCCCATGCTTCTTTGTTCAAAGTATTCTAAAACTTGGCAGAAAGTTTTGAAAACTTTGAAGGGGTCTTGTAAAAGCATGGAATTTCAGGCACATCCAAGATCAGAAACACTTATGCGTCCCAAAGCACTATGCGCCCCCAAACATCATGCGCCAAAAACAAAATGTTGACACATCAAAAGACAGCAAAGAAAAGAGGTACATGAAGATTATATTCTTTTTTTTCACATAAAAGTCTATTATATGTCCAAACTCTTTGTTCCAACAAAATGTCTACTACAAAGAAAAATACTAAACTACAGCTAGGCGCATCACTTCGACGTCTCAGCTAGGCGCATAACTCTGACGTCTCATCGTAGGCACATCACTCCTCCTCATCAGAGAGAATCACTTCCTCGTTAACACATGAGTGCTTCGTCTAATAAAGTACTTATTGAGCAGAAAGCGGGTTGGCAATCAATCTAAACCTGGTAGCTCTTCCAGCATAACGGAAGTCGGGGCACGATGAACCCGATCTTTAGATGCAACAGGCACCCAACGCCATCTCGTAGAAGAACACTACCGATAAGGGGTTCAAACATAAGCTGTTGTGTCCATAGCTCTCCCGGCACATCTCAGTCTTCTGAAAGAGTTCACCCTCAAAGCTTCTTCGAACGAGGAGATCCACAGCCCACAGTGTAACCTTTTATCGAGGAGGAGGATCGATCGAGTTCATCTTTGTCAAGAAGTCATGTGAAATGCGAAGCAAACTCTCTCTCTTACTACTACTATTTATAGGCCAGGAAAAATTAAATCCATGCACAAAGTGACAACTTCTCCAAAGTCAGTACAATAAACTTGCATTAGTAGAAATGAATCTGCCACCTCAAATTCAGCTAAGTCAAAGAATCATCAATTCAAGTCTCAAAAGACTCGATAAAGCTGACCAAAAGAGATATTCTACGTAGCGGATGCGGTCCTCAACATCATGCGTCCCATGCCGATGCGCCTAGTGACGAACAGACAAATGCACCTGTTCGATATCATAAAAGGTTGAACAATCTTTTTGTTTATTGAACGTAAAAAGACCTGTATACAGAGAAGAAAGTCCTAAACAGGATATTCTAAGTATAAGGGAAAGAGTTTTTGGGGAAGTGTGACGGCGGAGATCGAGCGCTGAAGCGGCTCCTTTACTCCGTTGATGATATGACGACGGGTTAAACTTGCTCTGACTTTCTGGTGCCTTTAATGGAACTCTAGGGTTGCTAATCAAGAGGATGCCTGGAGCTGAAGATTTGATGTTCGGTGGTCTTCTCTCCTTTGTTGAAGGAAAACTTCTTCTATTTATAGGGCAAGAGAGCACATATACGATGTGCATTAGGGTTTTGAGATATGAAGGAATCTGTCATCATTATACGGTACGGGCTTCTGCAATGCTGACACATGGCGGACATTGAGATTCTCCTCAATCGAGATCTCTTATGGTTATCAAAATAACCGAAGGCGGAGACACGTGGCATGTACCGATTTGCTTATTCGGATGCAGCCGAGTAAATCTTAGGATTTCATCTCAGATTTGGATTCTGATTGATCCTCATCTAAGATTTAAATCAATTTGATAAGATATCAATCATGATTAACCCCAATCTTATCTTTGAGATAGTCAGTTTAAGCAAACTAACTGGGTGGAACCATGCTTCCTACGTCTCTGGCGAGGTCTGAGTACTGCTACGCTTCTGGGGCGACGAGTAGACCGTTCTTCTGGAAACAACGGAGCCTCTGTGCTTTCAGGCAACGAGTGGACTATGCTTCGAAGACGACGGAGCCTCTGTGCGTATGACCGACGAGAAGGTTGTGTTTTAAGCGACAAAGTCACAGTGCTTTAGGGCGACGAGCAGGCTTGTGCTTCAGGTTGACGAGGTTACTGTGCTTTTGGAGCGGCATACGAACTTGTGTTGGATGCAATGGTATCTCTCAAGTCTCTGACGAAAGGTAGTTGAGGTTATGGGTCGGAGCAGAGTGTTGCGCCATTGGAGTTGAGGTGGTGTGAAAACATCACCAGTCTACACATGAGGTTGGCGCATGAATGTAGCTGCACCTCTAGATTGAAGGCATTAGCTTTGAAATCTTCTTTTAAAGAGCAATGAATGATCGCTCCTTAATGGACGACTCCCCCTTAATTGCCACCGTTACTTGGTGAATTTTAAGGGGTCCTTGGATAGTCTAGGACTTAGTCGAATAAACTTTATTTGATGAGGTTCATTGTGCTGAGTCCTAGGTTCATCTCATTAATGTGGGAACTTTGATCGTTGGCCATGTGGCCTGTATTTTGGACCACTCCCGCTCTATATAAAGGGGGAGTTTCATCTGAAGACTCACGTCTTCTTCTTCTTCTTGTCCTTTAACACCATGCTGGATCCAAACTTAGCTTCGAGCGACGGTTGGCCTTTCCTAAGTCGGATTTTGGTTGTGGATTCCTTCGTTCAAAGGGGCTATGCCTTCGTAGAAAAACTGTTGATGAGCCTCGGAACGTGCTGGAACGCTTCTTATGAGGAGTTCAAACCTGGGCGACGCCTTGGAGGTCTTGGAGGTTCTGACGACAACGCTTATGGTTGGATGGCGAACCCGGAGATCCCCAGATGTGCTTTGCCTGCTCATTAGCGGCAGCGTGATTTTGTTAGGCTAGAAGAGCCTCGGAAGCTGATGCCCTTTTGAAAAAGGGCCATCCCGCTACGCTGTGGTCTGAGCTTTCGGCGGGCCAATAGCTTCTTCCGGAAGTGTTGTGCATCTGGCGAGTGGAAGCTGTGGTTGAGACTTTGATGGAGACTGTATTCACATCTTCTATACACAGTGCCTCTCTCCGCGACGATCACACTGTGAAGAGTTACCCCAGCGTAGATCTGTAGGAGTTTCAATTTGGCACATGTAATCGCAAAGTCTTTTGTAACAGATCCTTGTAATTATGTCTTTATGCAGTATTTTATGTAATCGTGACAAGTCTATAGCAGACACTTGTAGCCATGATTAACAAAAAAGGACTTCTGAGCTTTTCATCTGTTTGTGACTTTTGTCTTTGTTGTTAGCGTGCTTGACCGCTTGTGCCTCTGCGCCTTATATTATGCTGAGATTTTTCATGCTTCTACTAGACCCCCTTCAAAGTGTCCCGAACTTGGGTCAAGCTCGGGGTACTTTGAACAGAATCATGAACACTTGTCTCTTTGTAGGCGAAATATCCATCACGTCTGTTGCCAGGCTGATGACGTACTTAAGCTTAGCATTAAATGCCTCAAGTCATCACCGTATTAAGTTTCAATCATGAAGAGAGGAATCCCCTTACCAGAACCAATAGGCACCCTTTGGGGATGTGGGAGCCTATGCCAGTTCCATTTTTAGGCGTAATACTTCTTCAGGAACTTGCCGTTGATAGGCATCATTAGCAAGTCGCCATTAGGTTTTGCCAGCCGGTAGACACCATTAGAGTAGACCGTCTCTATAACGAACGATCCCTCCCAGTTGGGCTCGAACTTCCCTGTCGTTTTGTGAGTCATCACCATCGATTTTTGGACTACCAAGACGAGGTCGCCCACTTGGAATGTTTTTTCCCGTACCTTTTTGTTAAAGGCACCGAAAATATGAGCCTGATAAAGCTCGATTCTTTGCTGCACTAGCAGGTATTTTTCGCCTAGCGACTCTAACACTTGTAGCTGCCGGCGCTGGTTGTCTTCGTCAGTCAGCTTGTTAGTAATAGCTACCCGTAAGGACGGGATTTGGATCTTCAGGGGGAGGACTGCCTCACTCCTATAGACAAGGAAGAATGGTGTGCTGCCCGTGGGTGTGCGAACGATCGTATGGTAAGCCCATAGACATTCGCCTAACTTCTCATTCTAGTCGCGTTTGTTAGAAGAGACGACTTTCTTGTGCAGCTTGACGATGTTTTTGTTGAATGCCTCGGCTAGTCTATTAGCTGCAGGATTGTAAGCCGTTGACGCCATATTCTAAATCTGGTTCTTGTCGCAAAACCGATAGAACGCATAGCTTACAAACTGGGTGCCATTTTCGTGGACAATCCTCCTAGGAACTCCGAAGTGATAAATGACGTAGTGCTTGATAAAGCTGATCACATTGGAGGTTTTTACTTCTATCAAAGGTACTGTTTCTGCCCATTTGGATAAATAGTCCGTGATTGCGAGGATAAACCGGTGTCCTTTGGAGGAGGGTGGACTGATCGGCCCAACGATGTCCATTCCCTATGCCTCGAATGGCCAAGAGGCCACCGTGGGGTATAGATATCCGAAGGTTGGTGGATGAAGTCAGCGTGAAACTGACACGCCCGGCACTTCTTTGTATATTCTACGGTATCTGCCAACATAGTGGGCCAATAATAGCCCATGCGGCGTAGTCGATCTTGTAGCTTTGGACCAGACTGATGGGCTCCACAGGTCCAATCATGTGCCTCTCGAAGTGCCTACTGCGCCTCTGTCTAAGACAAACCCCGTAGGTGGAGTCCGTCATATGAATGACAATATAGCATTTTGGTGGCTGCGTCATTGTCACGACCTGCACCCAGTGTACGAGGACGAGAAGTGGGTACGCCCAGCCTACGCCGTAGTGTCGGCGGTAGAACGCTGTTCTTGGTCACTATCATCAACTAAATACAATATGATATACTCTCCGAACGGAGGACAAATCATACAAGGTACAACTCAATCACAAATCTAGAGATAGAAATAGCACGATATGATAGATAGGAAATCACAAAAGAGAAATACAAACAGAAGAAAATAAGTCTAAGTGTCTAAATGACACAACATCTCAACATCTAAATAATACAAACTTAGAATTCAATACAAATATCAAGAACTAAGATAAAACCTAGCTAATCTAGTCTAAGCAGTAGGGATGACGTCCTCAGCTAGAGCTGGATCCTCCTGTAGGTCCAACTCACAGGTGTCATCTAGATGGGCTCTATAATAGGTTGGGCAGAAGTCCTCAGTATCATCTGTAATATTTTTAACAGGTTCGGTCAGGATAGGAGCGAATACATAACACTGAAACATGATCATATCATGACGAAATATATAAAACAGGCAGTAGGGTAAACTATAATGAAAACTATAAGACATGTACAAGAACAGTATAAAATAGACAATCTGAGTACAAGAGACAGTTGTATATGAAATAAGAACAGTAAGTAATATAAGTGATTATAGCACAAGATGGTTATGTAAACAAGATGGGATATACAATAAAATGGGACTCCATTATACGTGAGAGCATAATAGACATTCACAATATTTGCACAATATGGAATTTGATCGCATAATCAATTCCTACTCACCCTCCCCAATCAATACACAAGGATCCAGTCAAGTTACTTTACCTGTACAATAGTTTTATCCATGGGGCTCATGTGATCATGAGAGTACAAGATTGTACAAGAGTATACATGAATAAGGGTGTACAAGAAATATAATATATTCATGAAAAGCATATGATAATAAGTATTTGATGTACCCGAGGGGGATAACATCGCAATGCAAGATCCATAGGGTACTTGTCCGTGATAACAATCGTGACAACATCAAGTAATTTATCTAAAGCATGAATATAAGTTCTAGCAAGTATGAAATTGATCAGAGCATGTACTCGCCTGAGATACTGAGTGACTGTGAAAATAGATGTCTGAACTGAGCTGTCTGAGTCCTAAATAGAGCACACAGGTTATGATGTAATCAAGAAGGTAATATTTGATGTTTACAATACATTCTACATGATTCTAGGTCATTGCAGGCCAAAGTCAACTCTTGGTCAACTCTGGTCAACCATTCTAGTCAAACTGGGTCAAAGTTAAGTCAACTAGTCAATTAGTCTAGGGTTTGGTCAAACTTAAGTTAACATGTCAATTTAGACCTATTAGAGTCAATTCTAGGTCAAGTTTGACCCACAGTTGACTTTGTTCAACTTGGTCAACTAGCTAGTCAATATATATATATATATATATATATATAATATATATATATATATATATATATATCGAATCAACTACTATATATAATATCTACTATATACATACATACATATATTTATGTAAGGAAGAAGGAAATATATATATATATATATATATATATATATATATATATATATATATATATATATATATATATATATATATATATATATATATATATATATATATATATAGCATGGGTGTGTGTGTGTGAACTTGTGAACTGTGACAAGAGAGGGAGACTGAGCTGTGAGCAACAAAACAAAACCTGAGATTCAAACTCAGGTTCAACTCTCACAAAGCTCACATAAAGCTCAATGCATACACAATGTATATAAAATAACTATATATAATATATACATAGAAAGGTAAATAAACGAATACATATATAGAAGTACATATATACATAGAGATATATATTAGAAAGTATATAGAACAAAATAGGGACAACAATATACCTCACATCTAATCTCAGGAAGATTAAAATCTAAGAATCAACAGTTCAAATGAATCAAAACCTGAGAATATTGGTTTTAGGTAAAAATCTGAGAATAATAGTTCAATACCAAGGCCAAAAATCTGAGATCAAATTGAACCAAAACCCTTTTCTTTTCGAAACCCAAATCATCCACAATTCATAATCTAGAAACTTAAACAACAAACATCATATGTATAGGATAAACTCTCAGGAAAATGGAAATCGAAATCCCAAACTCATAAAAGTTCCAAAACCTGAGAACAGTATACATACATATTAATTTTATTTGAAAACCTAATTAACAAAATAAAACTCAAATTTGATTAGGAAAACAGGTGCACAGGGGTAGTGTCAAACCCAAGGGTGTGAATCATGTCCATACAGGTCGTGTCCAAGAGCTGGACACAGCAAACCATACAAAAACATACGTATCAGTAAATCACAGTGAGGAGAGGCTCGTGCGGCCATACCAGGCTAGATGGGATACGACACGTGACACGAGACATCTCGTGCTCGTGTCAGAGATAGAGTGGGTCTAGGGCTAGGTGTTAGGCAGCCTGTATTGTGTCCAAGTCGCCTCGTGTCCTTATGTCAAGTGCGTATTAGTGCTCACTGTTCACGCGTGTACAGACTGGCTCGAACACATGCAGACTCGATAGCGTATCCGATACGACACCAATTGACATGAAACTTGGGAGGGGCCTGACAGACATGGCCCCCACCTCCATGCCAAGTGGCACGTGTCCAAGGTAGGAAGAAAACAGTGTCGGGTAGCAGGGCACAGTACGAGGGTCTCGTGCTATGTCCCGTGTCCATTTTTGGACACGAAGAACGTGTCAAATCATGCTCAGTCCTCACAAAAGTCATTACACACATATAGGTCTACAAATTTATGAAATTAGTTTTGAAATTTATAGAAATTCATTTCTTTGAGACGTTTCACCAGACACTTTACACTACACTCCGACATGTTTCCGATACACATATCAAATGGATACGAGTTCCTATCAAACTTGGTCAGAAGATCGAGGGACCCTAAATGAATGCATCTATGAAAAGATATCAAAAATTAAAAGGGTTTAGAGGCCATTACCTATTGAGAGTTAGAATCTCAAAGCAAAAGCCTAAAAATAAGATCTTTCACCAACTTGCTATGGTCCAAGAGCCTTCAATCCTTACAAGCTAGCTTCTATTGACCTCCTCTGTACTAGGGGAGTATGTTGCAATTGATTAGGCTCAATTTGGAGTTGATTTGGAGAAAGGGGATGAATTTGGGGAAGAACACAAATTAGGGTTTGTAGGAGGCAATAGAAAGAGGCAAAGGGGTGATAACATGTATTTATATAGGAGGAGGGGCTGCCTTTGGCTGTCATAGGAAATATCTAGGGTTAGGGTTAGTTCAATTAGATTTTAGAGCCTTCTAGCAAGTGTAATTCAAGCCTTTACTTAAAGGCCCATCTAAATTAGGGTTTCCTAACCAAAATATCTAACTTTAACATAATATCTAGATATTACTAACCTTGTCATATGATGAAAGCTTCTAATCTAATATCTAGCCTTATAACTAATATCTAGGTTAGGGCAATTCTAGGTTAAGGCCTAATAAAGAGATTAGCACAATATTAATTAATCAAAATTCTTTTTACCAAAAGTTAAAAATAACCAAAATACCCTTATCCTAAAAAGTGGTAGTTAGTCAATCTAAACACATGGTTAGCTCTCCATGGTCATGGTTAGTCTCTAGGTTAAGTAGTTCTTGGGTTACACTAGTGAAAAGGCCAAAGTCACAAAGCACCAAATTAAATAGTATTAAATTAATTAAAAATTACCAAAAATCACTAACATAATTTAAATCCTACTAGTTAATGGTCAATTTTACAAAAGTTTAAAATTATCCTCATTTTAGAAAAGTGGTAATTACAAGTCTACCCTCCTTAAAATAATTTTGTCCTCAAAATTTAAAGTGTTCGTACTCCTTCTAGGTCAAACCCCCAACAATCAAAGTCTCTAAATCATACAATTCGATAATCATATACGTCTGTCCAAAATCATGATATTAAGAATCTTCGTCATACTAGTAAGCAAGGCTACGATAAATCGTAGAGTCTACAACTAAGGTACATACCTCTAGATTCATGGTATCTAAAATTTTTGCATTACCGCATGCTTGGCTGCGAAAACCTTAAATTCCTACACCCGAGAAATACATTCAAAATCAGACTATATGTCCTTATCATACTAGCTAATATGACTATAGAAGACTCTAGATTCTATAACTGAGGCGACCTAGCCCATGCGACTTATCTTGGTAGGAAATTTAAATCAACATTGAATACTAAGAATCAAATTTATCAATGAACAAGGAAGGTAAACAGGAACAGTTGGAATCAAATTTTGAGATAGAATATAATGAGACTAAAGCGAAAATAGAATCGAGAAGAACAGAACCTGCAATCAACTCTCCTACTGCCTATGTATCCTTGGCTGTCATGCGAAAGCTCGCCCCTGCTGGCCTCCTCCTCTGGCCTGCTGCTGATGCTGGACAAACCTCTGCAGCTGAGTCTGCAACGGTAGTCCCCTCCGCTACCCTATCGGAGCCCTAGCTCCTACTGCTGTCTGAGTCAATGGTGTCAGGTTCTTGGGACACTCCCTACACTGATGTTCTGCTGTACCACAAAGTAAACACCTATCCAATCTCTTTCTGTAGTCATTCCACCCGTGCCCTAGCTTCTTGCAGAAGTTGCACATAGCATCCTACTGCTACTTGGGAGCCTGCTGGAAAGGCGCACACCCCTGACCCTGAAACTGCTGCTGAATAGGCCTCTACTGCTGCGGCTACTGAATATGAAGCCTCTTGGCCGGGCCAGCACTGCCACTAGCTCCATGCAAATCACGACCTCTCTTCAGCTTCAGCCCTAGGTCATCCTCTACTACCATAGCTCCTGCTAGAATCTCCGCAAAAGTAGCATCTCGGTCACTCTTGGTTAAGGACCTGACCTTCCCGATCAAGCCCTTGCAGAACTTCTTCGCCTTCGTCGTCTCGCTCAGATCCTCCATAAATCTTCTCAGCCGGCATAACTCTCTAGAATACTCCTTGACTGTCTGGTTCCCCTGAACCAAACTCGCAAACTGCTGCTCTAAGCCTCCTAGTACGATGTCCGGAAAGAACTTCTCCTTAAAGATCTTCTTGAAAGCTCCCCACGTCTGGCCCTCTATTCCTACTCTGGCGTCTGTCTGGTACCATATGTGGGCAAGGTCCTACATCTGGCTGCCCGCCGCCTCTATCTGTATTCCTGCTGGTATCAGTGTCAGTCGAAAGATCTCCTCGATATGCTTGATCCAGTCGTCGACATAAAGAATCCCTTCGATACCTCAAAAATCTCTCGGACGCATCTTCTGAAAATCCTGGATACCTGGCGTCCTCGACTGATACTGCTGAACCTACCCTCCCTGCGGCTAGGCAGTCACCATCTCCACTGTCATCCTGACCAGCTGGTGGGCATCGTCTATGCCCTGTCGGAAGTCAGCAGTCTGGCACTGCTGCTGGTGCTACGGTGCCTCTACCATCTGCTGGAAGAAAGCAAAAAGCTGAGCAGCATCCACTGATCGTAAAGGTGGCTATCGCTGAAACACATCTGGAATGACGGGAAAAGGCCTCCGAATAGGTGGAGGTGCATCCTCGAATGCGACAGAAGCTCCGATATGAGAAGTAATAAGGGGAGCTGCAGTCCCAGGGTCCAATTGAACCGGACGAGAGGTGGCAGACCTCTCGACGGTATCCCCCGGGCTGGAATGATGAGATCGTGTCTCCATCACCATCCTGAAGACAGATCAAACAAGGAAATCAATACTGAGAAAGAAGCGATATAATTAAAGAAGGACATTTATTTCAAAAGAAAGCAATTATCAGCAAGAATTTAGATGGCAGGAATTTAGATAAGAGTTTTTCCTAAATCTGATTGAGTACCTCAAAACTTATATCCTATATCTTGCTGCAGGCTGTAGTGATACCCTAGTTCGAGTACCATTACGAAATCGCAATAGTTGCGACTCTTGAGACCTGCATGGGCCACCGCTAAAAATGTGTCACGACCCGCACCCAGTGTAGGGGCACGAGAAGTGGGTACGTGTCACGCCCCAGTACCGGAATACTGAGACGGACTAGGCCAGCTACTCCATATGAGGTATATAAACATTATACAGTGATCGTAGCTGTCAAGAGACAAGGGGGTGCATGCTACAATCAGGTCTCCTATGGTCCCACAGAGCATCTATGTCTCAATCAATCAAAACAAGAAGCAGTAAATAATGGTCATATAAGACAAACAGTAAGGCGTCCCCGACGCTTCATTAAAATGATTCATGAGCCTAGCTTTTACAAAAAGATGAGCTAGTACCGAGAGTCAATAGTACATAACCGTAGTCAGCTGCAGTCTGATTTAATTACAATTATGTAAAAGGAAACTAATGTCCAGAACTGCCGGCTAAACAGGTGCCTGTGGCTAAACGCCAAGTACAAAATAGAAGATATCAGAGCAGTGAAGAAGAAATCCACTCATGGTCCCTGGCGTCCATACTCCTGGTGTGAACCATTGTTTGGGTGGAAGGCTG
The DNA here is from genome assembly GCA_029216955.1 of Iris pallida. Taxonomy (NCBI): domain Eukaryota; kingdom Viridiplantae; phylum Streptophyta; class Magnoliopsida; order Asparagales; family Iridaceae; genus Iris; species Iris pallida. The sequence goes on from JANAVB010017600.1 coordinate 1,571,928, forward strand.
GATCCTCTGGAGCTGCTACGAGATCTGACCAAACAAAACCAGCGGGGTCAGGCCCCGAATAGCAAGTACCACAAGGGAGCACAAAAGAGTGAGATAAAACCCAAGCATAATAATAAATAAGACCTGATTCACGAGTTATATGCTTATACCATATCATCGAGACAATACGACACCCTTACAACCAAACAAGGACAAACGGTGCCAATATCACGCCGAGATAAGATATATCCTATAACCATGGGCAGGTAAAGGGCTTCTGATTCGCGACTTCGGTCCATAGCCTATCGCAGTGTAAAACCCCTAAATTTCTACTTTTTTTTATTAAATTTGGTACTGATTTAAAATTTTGTATTGTACGTCGTATAGTCGTATTGTACTTCGTACGCGAAAGTTTGTTTTTTTCAAATTTGCTCGACGAGTGCGAATATGTGCGAGCGTACATATTTTAGAAAAATATTTTCTATCTTTTATAGTTTCAAAATAATATACATAATAATTATTTTGTTATCGTACCCAAGTTTCCAAATTATTATTTATTTATTATTTATAAAAAGTCTTCGTGAAAACAGTTATTAATAATAAATAATATTATTCCCGTATACATATATATTTCATAAAGATTTATTAAGTTTATATTGTAAATTATAATGTATTTTCGAAATTAATTATTATAGTATTTTTGGAAAACATATTTTTAAATTATTGTGGCAATTTAAATTCTGATTTGATTTTATGGACCTATTTAAATAATTAAATTAATATCTATGTTTGAAAGATGAGTTATCTTATTTGATTTTAAAACAAAAGACAAATTTAAATTTGATTTGAATTGGATTTGGATTTAGATTTGATTGATTTTAAATTAGTAGCAAATTATCTACTTTGGGTTTTAAATAAATCCTAATCCTATCCAAATGGGAATTCCCATATCCTATAAATAGGCAGGTACTCTGCCATAAATTCTATTCTCCACAGTTCCCACCACAAATATACGTGCATCGTGTCTGTGTTACCCTCAGCCCATATCTTATTCCAATTTACATATACATTTATGTCTCCGTGTCGACAACTCCGACACGATATATCAAATCCTAATCCCTAACCTTAATCCTAATTTTCCAAAACCACCACCCGCAGCCGCCGAGTTTGTCCCCATTCCGACCCGTCGTCCCGACCTCCTTGCCTCTCCCCGCGGCACCACCGCCTGCCTCTCCAAACTACCATTCCAACCCCTGCCATTACACCACCGTCACCGCCGCAACCAAGACCACGGCCAAGCTAGCCTCCCCCATCACCGCAACCATCCCAACACAAAAGAAACCCCAAACTGTCGTCACCGGCCACGATAACCACTGCGGCCAGCCCCTCCGCCATCAGTGGCTCCACCAACCACCATGTGACCCTGTCATCACCCAGACTTCCGACCGAATGTCGTACGTACTCCGCCGCAGCAAAGAAACACCCACACATAACAAAACAAAAGCCCTCACCATCACTTACCCGTCAAGCCGTCGTGATCGTCCGCCACGCACCTTCTCGCCCAAGTGCCGCGGACCCATCACCCCGACCGTGGTCGAACAGCGCCGACTCGATGCTGTGCACGACCGCCCCACACTTTGGTTGCTGCCAAGACCATGCCGGCGTCCAGAATACTGGCGTCGTTCTCCACCCGCGGGTCGGTACCGCCGGCCGAGCCCAATTTCCCGCGTTCGCCCCTCCGATTGCCTCCCGTGGCCGACCGGCCAGATCCAGCCGCCGACCCTCCGTTCTTCCACTGCCTCTGCCCGACCAGTGCCGCAACCGCGCCGGTGAAGGCGCTCCGCCGCGCCTGAGCCCCCGCTCCCTCCGTCGCCAGAAAACCCAAGCCGTCCGTTCGTGTCCTAGCCTCCGCGTCCCAGCGTCGGGCCACCGTCGTGGACCGGTGCTCAGCCGCCGACCGCCTCGTCGTGCGCCGTGCCAGTCAACCCGCCACCGACGTCGCCTCGAGCGTGCGTGGCGTCCTCCGCCCCCTTCGCCCCTTTTTTCTTCCGATCGAACCGAAACCCCCGCTTGAGCTTTCTCTCTCCGCTCACTCACTCCGCCATCTCGCCGTCCGCGAGCTCCGGACCGCCGCTCGCCTTTCTCGCAGCTCTCTCTCTCCGCCCCTTTCACTCCCGCTCCTCTCTCTCTCTATAAGTTTACGGAATAATACTGTGTTAAGGGTTTTTTTGTTATTATTATTTTTATAAGTTATATTAGTATTATAAGTAAAAGCAACAGATTCGAGTAAAGTTATGTTATATTATTATTATTATTATATTAATTTTTATATGGTATATTATTTTAACAATTGTATTTGTATAGATACATTATATGATTGTGTTATCAGTAATGAGTATCATTACTTAGTTTTAATAATATGTATACCAAATAATTTTAAGGATTTATTTTATAACAAAAATATTTTATTGTGTTTTGCATACAGGAAATTTCAAATTTGGGATTTGATTTCTAATATATCAAGCCATTTTTCAAATATATTTTACAAAGATATAGTTTTTTTTGGCCTAAATAATTTATTAATAATTTTAAATATTTACTTTAAAATTTATGGAGTATAGTTTTTACCTAGAAGAATATTTTAAAACTAGAGTAATTTAGCGTCGAACGATTTTTGATAATTTTAAGTATTTTTCTAAGAATATTTTGACTCATAAAAATCTAATTTTCGCATATTATAAATATTTTCTAAAATTCGTATACGTAATATATTTATCCATTATTCCTTTAATTATTCTCCTGCCCATAACCAATCCTATTATTCATGCTCCTTCGCCAATTCAAGCCTACCTTATGTCCACCCTAACTAATTTGACCCTTCTGGACCCAATGGAACTATCCGTACCACTATCAGAGGTCACCTTGTGTAGTGGTTACATCGAAGTCGTAGTTCATGCCACAGTGATTATTGCAGCACACCAGGCGTACTACCAGGCAAGACACCTTGCCATTTGCTGTTTATTTATTTTAGCTCATATTTCATGCATTATTTATTTTCTTTATGCAAAATGAACTGTGATACATGGCATAACCTGTTTGAACTTACTGTTCATTTATATTTCCTGCTATGTATTATTTTTCTCACATTAAACCTAGACTTAAGGGACCACCTTGTGTGTTGCATTCATTGCCCTTGACATGTTGTAACACGAAGTTGTGTGTCGCATGTAGGACACGAAAGTACGTGATTGGCTGGCCACCAGTACATACAAGCCGTGCGATAGGAATAACCGCTAATAGAGATTGCATGCTAGTTTGACTTAGCGATTATAGTGGTTTGTGTTGTGGATACAACACAGTAGGCATTGGGCGGGGAGGACAATTCCTTAGCGTATGGTCTTCGATGCACTTCCCTTGTGACTCGGAATCTCCGCTGGAGATACGGGGTTGATGACCCATTATTACTGACGGCCACTGACGATTCTGCGTATCGTCATGCTCTTACTGATGGGGCCTCTGGTGCCCAAAGGGGGACTACGCCGATCCTATTTAGCCAGGGCCCATGCGTAGGAAGGATTGTTCTTAACTACATTTCACTTAGAATGGTTAGGCACCTTTATCCGTTAGGTACGAGTACTTTTGGTTTGGGTACTTTATCTGACCGTGGCTTGGAACAATAACTTGTCGCGGATTAGTTCGTCACATATTGTCCTTGTTTGGTTGTAGGTGTGACTTACTACTTCGATGAGAAGGTATTGAACCTTGTTCGGGTCCGGATACCATATTGGTTTCATAGCATGGAAAGGTACGTCACCGTGAATTAGTTTACCATCTCCTGTCCTTGTTTGGTTGGGAGGATGGTACGCTCGTTCAATAGGTGTGTATTGGACCATGTTATAAATTTAATTGACGTATTTATTTGAGAAATATTTATTCAGTTTATATGGCATGCTATTATGTGTCTTGTTACGTCCCTCTGAGGACCTGGTTATCTCTCCAGGTGTGTGCTATTGTCTTTCGCAGGTGTTCTCGCTCTAGCCGTGACCATCGCTATTTATTCGAGGATGATTGCACTTGGATCATCTTCGCTTCGCTCGCCAAATTCATATATTTTCTTATGTATTTTTCATTTCCTTGTTGGTAGTGGATTTGTCTCCGCCCAACATATTGTATCAAGACAATTCATTACATTTATATGATGTCTTTTATTCATTTATTTTGCGTGGATGAGATTCACTACAAAAAAAGTGACCTTTAGGGACAACAAAAAATCATCTTAAAAACTGCAATTACCGTCCCAACAAATATTTGGGACGGCCTTTGGGACGGGAATGGACGGTCCCATTAGGGTGGCGTGGCAAAAACTTTAGGGACGGATATTGCCGTCCTAATTACTGTTAAAGGACGGTTAGGCAAAACGTCTCAAAAGTTTTCAAATTTATGCTTTTGTGTGACGGTTTATTAATTTGTCCCAAAAAACAAGTTTTTGTAACAGATATATTTCGTCCTAATAAATAAGGGACGAAATTTTAAAAAGTACTGTAATCGTGCGAAAAAATCTAACAATTGTTTAAATTATTATGGAATTACTAATTTCCTGTTTATATATATATATATATATATATATATTTTTTTTTATATATAAAATATATAATTGAATTTTATATACAACAAAAATTCATACAGAACTATTTTATTTAATTGAAAATGCATATGGTTGCCGCAACATTAACAAAGCGTAGCCGCAACATTAACAAAATAATTTCTATAAAACATATTTAAAGGTAATATCCCATTGTTCACAAAATGAAATCCAAGTCTTACATCACTTAGAGTGTTTCCATCAAGTTTTACATCAATAAGCATTCACTTAATTTACAAAATAAAATCTACGACTTTTTACACAAGTCAAAAACATATATATTTGATTTTCCACATCCATTGACAAACCGATCCACACATCCATGGCTGCCAGCAGCATTGGCTACTTGGAAACACATGAATAAGCCAGAAATATGGTTAGTTATAAGTAATTGGGACCCTTGGTACATGAATAAGCTAGAAAGTTTTATTCACCAACACCAGCAAATCAAAATTACTATGTCACTTCAAAAAAAAAGCTTGTATTATGAAAACAGGGAATATCAGGGAAGGAAGAATGGACTAGATGTTCAAAGGGTATTTTCTTATTCCTCCTCTCCTATATCATGTGGCCAAATGTCTACTAGTATCTGGGTCTTTCAGGTATAGGTATCTCAGGGCAATATTCTATCAAAACTAAAAAACTCCCATGAGTTTTACATTCATAATCTTCTAGTTATCTACATATTCTGATAATAAAAGGTTAGAGATAGTAGATACATGTTCATACAATCTCATAGACTATACCAAATTCTTTGAAACATACATTATAAATGTTTGGTTTGATGTACATGGTGGAACTGGTGGACATGTTGCATCAACTCCCCAACTACCGTGGCTATGTTGCATCCAATGGGCACAACACCACTTAGGCCAACATTTATTACACCATTGCATCTCATTCTTTCTTCATTCAATGTCATAAAGTCACAAATCAAACAATAGATTTGTATTTATTTACAAGAAAATTTGCAACCAAGCATCCTAATTATATCATTCCAAACAATGGATTAGTAAATCCTGCAACATCATTTACATGCAACCAAACAATGTATTTGCAACACCTACAACAACAAACGCAACATGCAATAGATGTTGCATGGTATTTCCATTTCAGAAAACCAAACAGCCCCTTAGTACTTTTCCAGAAAAGTTGCTTTTAACCTATATGGTGAGAATCCAGAAAACTCAGGCACTTGTTCCAAGTTCGTATCTGAATATTCTCTTTTTAGATGATATCAATCACATATTACTATGACAATGAAAAAGAATGTGTACAGTTACCTGCTGGAATCATAGGATTCCCCAACATAAAAATGAAGAACCGCTGCAGGAGGATCGCGGGTATCAGTAGGTATATAGCATCTAACAGTACCAACAACTCGTTCCGTAACATCAGGTTCAGCTGCTTACATTTGTAAAATGAAACTATCAACCAGTCTAAACAGAAAAAGGGATACAAACAAACCAATGCCAAATAACAATATAACAAAAAGGACAGGTCCTTAGGTTCAAGTTCAAACCTATGTCAGGCCTTGGGGTTGAAAGTATTGCAACCTCTCCTTCCTTGAAGTTCCACTTGCGTTCATGAGCTGGAAGAACTGTGACATCACACCACCCTGGAATTGATAAGGTAAGATACTTTTAGATACAATGTTAAAAACTAAGGTATGAAAGGGGTAGCTACAAATTCTATTCCTGCTGCAACATAGCAACAACGTTTAAGATGGATGAAGGCGATATAAATGCATAGTATTAGGAGTGAAAACAGGGAATATCAGGGAAGGAAGAATGGACTATAATAAGAAAAACCAAACTCATGGATGATTAAATTGCTTTTGGATCATAGCCAGTAAGAAAATAACAGATAAAGAATGTTTGGCAGACTTATACAAATATTTAACATTATGTGGAAAGAGAAATTGAGGAAATAGTACCATGTACTAACCCACCAAAAGTAGCAGCAACATTGTTCCCTCATAGAACATGCACTGTCGCAGAAACCATACATTAGGTTGGGCTGTGGAAAACAAACATGCAAGTTTTACAGGATATTGCAAAAATTCAGTGGTAATTACGTTCTTCCATTAACCTCTAAAAGAGTGCAAAATAGCAATTCTAAGCATATCTTACCATTCCAGGATATTTAGTAGCCATACACATTGCACTGACGCAAATAAAGCATGAGACGACATGATGCAAACACGACAGGATACAGCACGACTTTAGTGTCTCCTAGTGAATATTAGAGTGACTGGTGTCAGACATGCAAAAGATGTCGAAACAACAAGACACCAGTTCTGAGGCATCCATGATACGCAAAAGACGAGAGATCCCGTTACAACAATTTTCAGGTTAACTTGAGGAGCTACCACAAAGACCAGTATGGGTGATATATTGATGATCATGTATAAATATTATATACAACCAACCCTTGCACATATCATACAAGGCACAGAAAAGTTCAAAATAATATGCACTATATCACCAACTTGAAATGAAAAAGGATGTACTACATCTCTAGACAAGATGATTCACTTTCTCATGTTTCCACATTGCTTTACTTTCTCATGTTTTCCACATTGCTAATAGTAGGCATCACATGGATACGAACATAACAGCCAGTAAAGTATACTGCTTGTTTCAATTCACATGAAGTGTGGGGTTTGAACTTTGAAGGCATAAGTTGACAAAAGAATGATAATAGCTTGTGTATTGAACACCTTCAAATCTAAAAAGCAACAGGCCTCAACAAAAAGTAATAATTAAATGAAGCTAAAGAAGCAACAAAATCAACAAAAGGTTAATGAAGTTATATAACTTATCTCTTCTGAGACATGACCAACTGTACAATTAGCAGGTCATATACTGACATTAGGTCTGGAATTATACTACTTTTTCTGTATTCTTCTAAATATACCACTTAGACTGAATATGGGATCTGAAAATTATCTGCATCTCAAGAATATATTCTAAATCAATGTTAGCCCAAATGAGAAACTATTAATTTGGGATCATAAAGGCCAAGCAAAATCAAAATTAAGAAAAAGGTGAGATAAGTTCGATTTTTTACACAAATCAACAGACAACTCTTAATCTATTAGACTTAAATATCATAAACATAAATCGCTTCTTTAGGAATCCTCCAACTACAAATATAAAGCTTCTTTAGGACTATGTATTCTCTTCAAAGTACATATAGCACATATCCACCAGACAACAGGTAAACTAACCAGATAAATCCTACATAACTTCCAAGTTCCAACACGAACAACTCTTGCTTAAGAAGCAAAGAATAGTCCTTCAAAACTCTATGATGTCAAATTATGAGGTTCTTACTCAAAATAAATTATATACAGTTACATACATTTGTATCACCTATTCTTCTCAAGCTAGAACCTTAACATTATTTATCTAGTTCCCCTCATCATAGAAAAAGTAAGCATCAATAATGTTACATAAAATCAAATCAAAGTTACTCTAATTCTATTAGCCCATCTAACACTACTTGGTAGAAGAAAACAAGCATTAGTTTGTAATGTCAAATATAAAACACTAAGCTATTTACCCCCTTTGAGATTAGAAATTTGATTAGTCAATATCCAGGTTTATGTTTAACCACTGAAACTAGTCATAAACCATGACTTCTCAAGCAATAGATGCAAGATAACATTTGCAAGAACTCAATGACAGATTACAGAACAGACTGCTTGAAGGAAGATTTTGAAATTGTTTTCTTCTTCTATTTGTTGGACATGTGAACTAAGATGTAAGAAGATATAGTGATCAAGTTGTCTACTAGTCAATGGGACAAGTATCAGCCAAATAAAATTATTACAGACACGAAAATATGCCATTATATTTCAATCAAGAAACTAAAGAATCAATAATTGTATAGTAGGTATCGATTTTTTATCATTGGTATGTGCCCATTATTTTGATCCTTAAAAGTTCTGCCACAGTAAATAAAATCTGAACCAGAGATGCAGTACTCTTTCACTTGTTCACCAGTATATTTGAATACCATGAGAAGTAAACCAAACTATTCCGTTTGAATACCATGAGAAGTAAACCAAACTATTCCGTTTGAATACCATGAGAAGAAAACCAAACTATTCCGATCTAAATTGACGTCTAACATGAACAATAAAGAAGACTAGAAGGGAGTACCTCTTTCCCGCCTTTCCACAAGTTTTACATAAACTGCTATGTGTGCATCCTTAGAATTTTCAATGTTCTCTTCCCAAGTGCTGTACAGCTGTGCTCTACATTCCTCAAAGAGAAGAGGCTCAAAGACTCTTTTATACTCTTCAACACATTCAAAACTTCCAGGAACACGCTGCAGCTCTGTCTCCTCTGAAAGTTGGCAGATAATTGTATGTCACAACTCAGTAAAGAGTAGGAAGTATTACTTGAAAAGATGGCATTGAAGAGATTTTCAAGAAAAGACATGTAAACTGCTTATAAGAAAGATAAACCAGAATTACATTCTCATGAAAGAGGAAAGCACATATGCTTGTAGTTTTTAAAATCAGCTAATATAGAAATAAGCAAATATGGACAGTTGCACTAACAATCTCTAAATAGAATACTGGCTTGTTCATTTTCTTTGTTGCAAGTAAAAAACACTTTTCTCATCCACTAATGATTCATTCTGGGAGTCTATAGTTTGTTATTCAAATTGCATTTTCTTTGGCATTAATCTTCTAAGACAATTCTACAAATACTTCCACTCTCTAAGATTCTTCTATGAAGATTATATCCCTTGCATTCCACAATGTACAATATACCAACAGCATTCACTAGCAGTGTTTTCTCCAACTGGCAGCATATTGGTTGAACTCTGTTTCAAAATTCCTAGGCTCCCTTTGTTTCCCTTTTCTCCCTTTGTTTCTCTTTGTTTCGTAGTTCTAGCAGCTCCAATTAACTGATATCCTATCACTCATAGTTGTCTTGAGAAACTATAATACCAACCCCATAATAAGAAATCTTGAAAGCAGAGACATGCCCACAACGTTAATTGAGAAACTATAATACCAACCCCATAATATAAAAAAGTGAGAGAGAAAGTAGAAGTTAGGAAACCTATAAACGTCTTGAAAATAAAAAGGCACATCAATTAGAGAAAGGATAAAAGCACACATGTTGACTGAGGCACAATAAATCAGCAACCCTCTTTAAGGTAATCATTGAATAATAATTGGACACTACCAAGATATTATGGAAAAGTGACACACTGATGCGAATCATAGCTTACAAGCTAAAAATATAAGAAATATAAAGAGAGACTTACTTTACATGTTTATTGATTCTTTGTTTCAGACCATCTGCTGCCTTCTAAACGCGTCCTTAAACATCTCCCAAAGACTTGTCTACTCAATCAACTCTATGGTAACAAGCTGCTTCAACAAAAATTGAAAAGCCCATCCAACAATAGATAAATGTTAACATGCATATATCAAACATCAGACCAATGTACTATATAAGTATCTTCCTTTTTTGCGGAAAATTACATAGCAATTGTATAGACTGGCCAATCTTTTACTTCTACATCTGGAAATAGTATAGTAGGTGCATGATGATGAACTTAACTGCAGAATATGATTAGGAAGACAAATTTGTACTGGACAGAGATAGTAACTGCATAATATGATTCAGAAAAGAGAAAAGAGATGTTTCCCCAAATTCAAAGGACTAAAAAAGTTTCAATGAATAAACTTATTAGAAAGCAAAAAAGTTTGATGTTCAATTGATGGGTAGAAGCTTTCATATGGTCCAACAAAAGCTTGACAGATTCTTGTTTCTTCAAATAGGAGGCTTAATTTCCATTATCTTCGTGTTTGGGGCTTGCCATGGTTATCTCGGTCCATTGACCTATTGTGCTTAATTCACTAGGGAGACAACTATTAAAAGGTCTCTCTTTCGATTTAAGAAATTTTGGTTACAAGAAGAATCATTCACATATTTAGTTTCGGTGTGGTGGCCAGAATGTCCTAATGGAAAAATGCATCTCATACCATTGTCAAGAAACTGAAATATATATCGGAAAGAATTGCAAGGACTGGTTTAGGAGATACTTTGGTACATCATAGAGAAAAAAAAACTTAATACACTGAAACAAATCTCAAGCCTAGATGTAATTGAGGAAGAAGGAAGATTTAACATCAATTACAAACAGATGATGAATGACTGCAGGAAAGATTTACGAATTTACAACCAATAGGGGAAACTTATTGGAGGCACATATAGAGATCAATGGATAGTAGAGGGAGATGACAACACTACTTTTTTGTTTCCCATTTTGTTGCTATTGGAAGAAGAAGGTTCAACAAGATTACATCAATCTTTTATGAGAATCTGGAATACACAGAGCATTATGACATTTGTGATGCAGTTTGATAATCATTTCAGTAATATATATTTAACAAAGTTGAGAACATAACCTATTATGTGATTGGAACAGATTGTACAACACATATTGACTGTGGACCTGGTGATCCGGAGCACCCTTTCTCTAAGGAGGAAATCAAGCAAGCAGTCTTTGAATTTAGACCAATTAGTCTTCTCAATTAATTCAGTTTATAGAATCCTCACTAAATTGTCAACAAATAGATTGAGACAGGAAGATTGAAATGTTAGTCGATTTCAAACAATCAACCTTCAATGTTTTCGCGGCACAAGAAGTAATCACTAATTGATTTTGATTCTGTTCATTGAGAGTTCATGAAGAAGCATAGATTAGAGGATTTGGGTGGAGATTCAAATCATGGGTTGCTAATGCATTGAAAGATAGTTGTTTCTATGCTTTACTTAATGGCATCACCCAAATCCTTGGCGAAACCTTCCGAGTCCCTTGGACTCCTATGAGCTTCAAGCTCGGTCTTGGCCTGGAACTCAAGCCTAAATTCAGTCCCTCTCATGGCTTGGAGCCTAGCCACGACTTCGGTCTCCTTGGTGCAAGTCCCGGCCCCCATCTCAGTCGCCACTTCCAATTAGGGTTTTTTTTCAGAAGGGGAGGAGGAGGAAGAAGAAAAAACAAGAGGAGGGGGAGAGAGCTCCGGCGGCGAGGAGGCTTACATCGGCGCAAAGGCGAAGCGGCTCTGGCCAGCCCGGATGTTCCTGAAGGGGCGGATGCGACTGCAAAAATTGATGGAGGCACCAGGGGCCAACCGACGACGCTTGGCGGTGGCGCGACGTCCGTGCAGGTCGGTAGAGGCTCGACATGCTAGAAGCGGTCGGTGGCCCGGTTCGGCGAGGTGGTCCGCGCCCGCGTTGAGGCTTCTCCGACGCGCCCAGATTTGGGGAAATATGAGAGGAAAAAGAGGAAGAAAGAGTAGAAAAATAGGAAAAGTGGGACATGAATGGTGTGGATTCATTCTGGAGATCTAATGGTTAGGAGTAAGGGAAAAAATATTTCCAAAAAATTTGGTTTAGACCGCCAAATAATTGTCATTCCCGCTGAGATTATTTGAGACGGTCTCAAAATTTATTTGGAACGAAAAATATTAATAGTCCCAAATAAGAGGTCTATCTTCCAATCTGTCACCAATAAATTTGTTTTTTGTTACAAAAAAATATAGCAGTCCTAAATAATAATTTTTTAGGACGTTTAAAACTAGCGTTCCTGAAAGTGTTGTCCCAAAAGCTAACTTTTTTTGTAGTGATTAGTATGGTTCTACAGCATTTTACAGCTTATGTATTCATACGAGGGTTCCATATATTGGAGAGTACTTCGTATGAATACTGCTGGCATGTCTACGTTCCTAGTCCTTCGTATTTTGGGACTGGAGCGTTACACGCAGCATAATAGCCCAACTCAACAACCAAACAAGGACATGGGTTGGACCACGCACCACGATAGTCCATGTTCCTCAGTTGCTAACAGAAGAAAACATATCATAAAATAAGTCAGCTTACAAGCGGCCAATCAATCCTACGGCGTTCTATGATTTGCCTGGATTATCCCAGTAATGCATATATAGGAATCCTCAGTTCGTGTCAACCCAGCAGGGCTAGCCAAACCATATAATATACATATACACATAGCACTTTGATTATGCACCGGTCCCCCGTAAGGCCACCGTGCTAAAACATATAACACATAGCACGTAGGAGTCAGATATAGTCATCCACTATAGGCGGATGAAACTGTATCCGTGGCAGCCAACCCGACACGTCAGGACAGGACCTGGGTGGCCAGTATGGCACGATCTCGGGATTCTTCCCATCTAATGCATCTACCAATTTGAGTTTCTTAGATTAACATATGGAATTACATGTCGTGGTCACATGGTAATCCTCCTATATGTCGTACCATAGTACGCGTACCCTAAGTATGAATCCACATCGGCCCGATCTAGATCCATGCTTAGTGTAATGCTTCAAACAACAATCAACATACCACGACACTATTACTGACCAATTACCATGATTGTACTGGAAGGTATACATGTATTGACATATAACACGAACGATCACTTGGCATGTAGAGTCATACCTCAGTGCACTCATTAAATGGCACCGCAGTGCATACTAATATTGTATCTCAATACACACTTAGAACATGTACCAGCACGTATACAGATAATCAGGTCAGGAACATGGTCAAGTCAGGAAGTCACTCGGACTCCTCGTGACATAAAAGTCACGTATGAATTCAGGTTAAAGTAAGACATGAAGATCCTTGAAGCTAATAAAAAGATCTACAACTTTCATGTTAGGAGTTGGAAGAAATTCTGGCCATAAATCAGTCAAATAGGACATTAAACAGCCAAAATAGGCACTATGCGGCACTATTCAAGCCATGTGGTACTATTCATCCTGTGGCACTATTCATCTCATGCCGCTGCGGCACTATTCATCTCATGCGGCTGCGGCACTATTCATTCCTGCGGCTGCGGCACTGTTCGTCTCATGTGGCTGCGATAATATTCATTCCTGCGGCTGCGGCACAATTCATCTCATACGGCTGCGGCACTATTTATCTCATGCGGCTGCGGTACTATTCATTCCTGCGGTACTATTCATCTCATGCGGCTGCGGTACTGTTCATTCCTACGGCTGTGGCACTATTCATCGTCCCTGCCAAAACTAGGGTAGATGACATAAAAAATATCCAAATATTGTTTTGGCCATAACTTTCTCAAAATAAGTCGAAATCTAACTTTTCAAAGATCAAAATTGGGTAGAATTGAATTCCCTACAACGTAGGACCATTAGTTTTCGAAAACAACCAAGTTTGATAGATCAAAACCATGGAAATCCATAAAACCCTAGTTATAGAAAGTTAGATTTACACCAAACTAGCCATTAAAATCAAAAACTCCAAGAACTAAACTTGTAGAGAATGAAGAGAAGAACAATATAGACAAATAATATCTAAGAAAAATTAAGAAATAAAAAATACAAGAATCTCTCCATTTGGTGCAAGATGTACTTACCTAAATGTTGTTTGAGCAAAATAAGTGAAAGAGTGAATGAGGAGAGAGAGTGTGGAAGAGAATATATATAGGGATTGGGTTGACTCAAAGAAACCCTAAGCTTAAGCATGCTCTTAACCATGTGACTAATGACATGTTAATTGCTACATGATACAACTAATTAAATTAATTAAATAAAATCCTAACCACAACACGGTTCAGAAATCCTATCATCGAAACAGTGAACCACGCCTACAACCAAACAAGGACAAGGGGTGGCACACTAATCTGCGACGAGATACTGTTCCATGCCATGGCCAGTTAGAAATACAGGATACATGCAATAAAGATACAGATGCCAGATATCATATACATGAAAAATTAAAAATTTACGTATTCCGGAAACGGGGAGTAACATCTCTACCCTCCTTAGAAAAATTTCGTCTTCGGAATTTCGATAAGGCTAGTCGAGCGCGCTCTCAGATCACGAAATACACTCATGACATAATGCAAGCAAAATTATCAAACAACACATGACATATGAACAGATTACGAAAGAAAGAACTATTAAGTAAAAGCACAAACAATAATCATACCATAGAAGGAAAGTGATCGGAGACATACAAATAAAATATGCCTCCCAAGTCAGTTGGGTAGGAATTCGTCCTCGAGGTCCTACGCTGACTCCCAAAGTGGACAAGGGTCAACGCTTGAGATAAGTCGGTACCAATGACTAAATCAAGAACGAGACTCTGTCCAGGACGTACTCTCGTAATCAAGACACATGATGAATATCACGTATCACCTGATACGAGAGCAGATGAGTGAGACGAGAAAGTCACCTTCACTCTTCGAATATAAAACTCAAGGAATTATGATGAATAATACTCAAAACTTACCCACAATCTGACCGCCTTCAGCCAACCTCTGCTCTAATACTCCAAATTCTTCTTGCCTTTGTCCCTGTCTTCCCTGGCCTTGCTGTCCAACCTGATGTTGCGCTTGTCCATAAATCTGAGCTTGCATCAGTAATGGGCACTGGGCTAGTGGCCTCACTGCTAGTGCTGGCCCTTGATACGGTGCTACCTCTGGAGCTGGCAACGCCGAAAACCGTTGAGCTGGCCCTCCTGGCCTCTACATCATAGGACAATTGGCAATCCTATGATCTGGACTGCCACACCTCAAGCATAATCCATTAGCTGAATGACACACATCCCTAGTGTGCCCTCCCTTACCACAGTAAGTGCAACCCACTGGTATTTCCTGACGCTGCTGCTGGTTCCTCGGTTGCTGCTGTCGAACTGGTGCAGTCATAATTGTCGTGACTGGTACTGTATCACGAATACGGATGCCAGGTGCTGGTGCTAACGTCCGAGGTACTGCTCCTCTCCCAGCACTCTGCGTATGAGACCTCTTCTAGCCCCAGTCCTTGCTGATAACCTTTGAATAGTAAGCTCGTGCCTCCGAGCCATCGTCAATACTGTATCGAATGTCTGGTAGTCGTGCCCCTCGACCAGCTGCAAAATCTCTAGGTGAAATCCCTGCAGGAACCTCATTGCTCTCTCTGGCTCTGTCGCCACCATCATCCGAGCAAACCTACTTAACCTGCAGAACTCCGCTGCATAGCTATCCATCGTCTTACCAGCCTGCTTGAGAGTGATAAACCTCTGCTATAGCTTATACCGTGCTACCACGCCAAAGTACTTGGCCTTGAATCTGGTACTGAAGCTATCCCAAGGAACATGACGCCTCATTCCAACCTCTTCGGATGCCCACCAATCGCGAGCGAGATCCTGAAGTAAAAGTCTGACCTGGTCAACCTTCTCTTCTGCTGGAACCTTTACTGCGGTCAATATGGCCTCTATATCCTGAACCCAAGCATCCGCCGTGATGGCATCCTCCGTGCCGTCAAAATATCTCGGGTTAAGTCGACAAAACCTTCTGGACGCTCCTAAATCATTCCTGACACTTCTCTCAAGGGCTAATTGCAACCCCTGATTCTGTAGCACATTCTGTTCTTGCTGTCGGGTTTGTTGTTGTTGTTGGGTTGTCGTCTGGCATTGTTGGGTCTCCAATAACCCTCTAATAATCTGCAATAGTACCGACGCATCTATTGTTACTGGTACTACCGGCATCACTGGAGGTACAGGATCCTCTGGCCTCTGTAGGTCAACTGGCTCATGTTCGGTAACGTTCTCGATGTGAATCTGTCCAGGTAGAGGGGCTACCCCTTGCTGATCTCCAACTGGTCCCTGATCTACTGGATTCTCTTCTATACCGGCTCCTCCAATAGCCGAGAATGATATGACCCTAAAGGAAAGGATACAAGGTATCAAAGGACAGGACGGAAAGGAATCAAGGATGATAATCAAGTTAACAATTAAGGTAAGAGAAAGAGAAGACGAATCAGGAGATCAAAGGGGACATATTTTGATTGAGACTCCTATAATTGCAATACCCCACAAGTCTAAAAAACAGACCTGCATGGGCCACCAATAAAACCTTGTCACGCCCCAGTACCGGAATACTGAGACGGACTAGGCCAGCTACTCCATATGAGGTAAATAAACGTCATACGACGATCGTGGCTGTCAAGAGACAAGGCAGTGCATGCTACAATCAGGTCTCCTATGGTCCCACAGAGCATCTATGTCTCAATCAATCAAAACAAGAAGCAGTAAATAATGGTCATATAAGACAAAGCAGTAAGGCGTCCCCGACACTTCATCAAAATGATTCATGAGCCTAGCTTTTACAAAAAGATAAGCTAGTACCGAGAGTCAATAGTACATAACCGTAGTCAGCTGCAGTCTGATTTAATTACAATTATGTAAAAGGAAACTAATGTCCAGAACTGCCGGCTAAATAGGTGCCGGTGGCTAAACGCCAAGTACAAAATAGAAGATATCAGAGCAATGAAGAAGAAACCCACTCATGGTCCCTGGTGTCCATACTCCTGGTGTGCACCATTGTTTGGATGGAAGGCTGGATCCTCTGGAGCTGCTATGAGATCTGGCCAAACAAAACCAGCGAGGTCAGGCCCCGAATAGCAAGTACCACAAGGGAGCACAAAAGAGTAAGATAAAACCCAAGCATAATAATAAATAAGACCTGATTCACGAGTTATATGCTTATACCATATTATAGAGACAATATGACACCCTTACAACCAAACAAGGACAAACGGTGCCAATATCATGCCGGGATAAGATATATCCTATAACCATGGGCAGGTGAAGGGCTTCTGATTCGCGACTTCGGTCCATAGCCTATCGCAGCACAATAGCCCAATCCAACAACCAAACAAGGACATGGGTTGGACCACGCACCACGATAGTCCATGTTCCTCAGTTGCTAACAGAAGAAAACATATCACAAAACAAGTCAGCTTACAAGCGGCCAATCAATCCTACGGCTTTCTATTATTTGCCTGGATTATCCCAGTAATGCATATATAGGAATCCTCAGTTCGTGTCAACCCAGCAGGGCTAGCCAAACCATATAATATACATATACACATAGCACTTTGATTATGCACCGGTCTTCCGTAAGGCCACCGTGCTAAAACATATAACATATAGCACGTACGAGTCGGATATAGTCATCCACTATAGGCGGATGAAACTGTATCCGTGGCGGTGAACCCGACACGTCAGGACAGGACCTAGGGTGGCCAGTATGGCACGATCTCGGGATTCTTTCCACTCAATGCATCTACCAATTTGAGTTTCTTAGATTAACCCTATCTTGATATGGAATTATATGTCGTGGTCACATGGTCATCCTCGTATATGTCGTACTATAGTACGCGTACCCTAAGTATGAATCCACATCGGCCCGATCTAGATCCATGCTTAGTGTAATGCTTCAAACAACAATCAACATACCACGACACTATTACTGACCAATTACCATGACTGTACTGGAAGGTACACATGTATTGACATATAATACGAACGATCACTTGGCATGTAGAGTCACACCTCAGTGCACTCATTAAATGGCACCGCAGTGCATACTAATATTGTATCTCAATACACACTTAGAACATGTACCATCACTTATACAGGTAACCAGGTCAGGAACATGGTCAAGTCAGGAAGTCACTCGGACTCCTCGTGACATAAAAGTCACATACGAATTCAGGTTAAAGTGAGACATGAAGATCCTTGAAGCCAATACAAAGATCTACAACTTTCATGTTGGGAGTTGGGAGAAATTCTGGCCACAAATCAGTCAAATAGGACATAAAACAGCCAAAATAGGCACTATACGGCACTATTCAAGCCATACGGCACTATTCATCCTGCGGCACTATTCATCTCATGCGGCTGCGGCACTAATCATTCCTGCGGCTGCGGCACTATTTATCTCATGCGGCTGTGGCACTATTTATTCCTACGGCTGCGGTACTATTCATCTCATGCGGCTGCGGCACTACTCATTCCTGCGGCACTATTCATCTCATGCGGCTGCGGCACTATTCATCTCATGCGACTGCGGCACTATTCATCTCATGCGGCTGTGGCACTATTCATTCATGTGGCACTATTCATATTATGCTGCTACGGCACTATTCATTCCTACAGCTGCGGCACTATTCATCATCCCTGCCAAAACCAGGGTAGATGACATAGAAAATGTCCAAATATTATTTTGGCCATAACTTCCTCAAAATAAGTCGAAATCTAACTTTTCAAAGGTCAAAATTAGGTAGAATTGAATTCCCTACAATATAGGACTATTAGTTTTCGAAAACAACCAAGTTTGATAGATCAAAACCATGGAAATCCATAAAATCCTAGTTATAGAAAGTTAGATCTACACCAAACTAGCCATTAAAATCAAAAACTCCAAGAACTAAACTTGTAGAGAATGAAGAGAAGAACAATATAGACAAATAATATCTGAGAAAAATTAAAAAATGAAAAATGTAAGAATCTCTCCATTTGGTGCAAGATGTACTTGCCTAAATATTGTTTGAGCAAAATAAATGAAAGAGTGAATGAGGAGAGAGAGTGTGGAAGAGAATATATATAGGGGTTGGGTTGACTCAAAGAAACCCTAAGCTTAAGCATGCTCTTAACCATGTGACTAATGACATGTTAATTGCTACATGATACAACTAATTAAATTAATTAAATAAAATTCTAACCACAACACGGTTCAGAAATCCTATCATCAAAACAGTGAACCACACCTACAACCAAACAAGGACAAGGGGTGGCACACTAATCTGCGACGAGATACTGTTCCATGCCATGGCCAGTTACAAATACAGGATACATACAATAAAGATACAGGTGCCAGATACCATATACATGAAAAATTAAAAATTTACATATTCCGGAAACGGGGAGTGACATCTCTACCCTCCTTAGAAAAATTTCTTCCTCGGAATTTCGATAAGGCTAGTCGAGCGCGCTCTCAGATCACGAAATGCACTCATGACATAATGCAAGCACAATTATCAAACAACACATGACATATGAACAGATTACGAAAGAAAGAACTATTAAGTAAAAGCACAAACAATAATCATACCATAGAAGAAAAGTGATCGAAGACATACGAATAAAATATGCCTCCCAAGTCAGTTGGGTAGGAATTCGTCCTCGAGGTCCTACACTGACTCCCAAAGTGGACAAAGGTCAACGCTTGAGATAAGTCGGTACCAATGACTAAATCAAGAGCGAGACTCTGTCCAGGACGTACTCTCGTAATCAAGACATATGATGAATATCACGTATCACCTGATACGAGAGCAGATGAGTGAGACGAGAAAGTCGCCTTCACTCTTCGAATATAAAACTCAAGGAATTATAATGAATAATACTCAAAATTTACCCATAATCTGACCGCCTTCAGCCAACCTCTGCTCTAATACTCCAAATTCTTCTTGCCTTTGTCCCTGCCTTCCCTAGCCTTGCTGTCCACCCTGATGTTGCACTTGTCGGTAAATCTGAGCTTGTGTCAGTAATGGGCGCTGGGCTAGAAGCCTCACTACTAGTGTTGGTTCTTGATACGGTGCTACCTCTAGAGCTGGCAACGCCGGAGACCGTTGAGCTGGCCCTTCTGGCCTCTGCATCATAGGACAATTGGCAATCCTATAATCTGGACTGCCACACCTCAAGCATAATCCATTAGCTGAACGATACACATCCCTAGTGTGCCCTCCCTTACCACAGTAAATGCAACCCACTGGTGCTTCCTGACGCTGCTGCTGGTTCCTCTGTTGCTGCTGTCGAACTGGTGCAGTCACAATTATCGTGACTGGTGCTGCATCACGAATACAGATGCCAGGTGCTAGTGCTAACGTCCGAGGTATTGCTCCTCCCCCCAGCACTCTGCGTATGAGACCTCTTGTGGCCCCCAGTCCTTGCTGATAACCTTTGAATAGTAAGCTCGTGCCTCCGAGCCGCCGTCAATACTGCATCGAATGTCTGGTAGTCGTGTTCCTCGACTAGCTGCAAAATCTCTAGGTGAAGTCCCTGCTGGAACCTCATTGCTCTCTCTGGTTCTGTCGCCACCATCATCCGAGCAAACCTACTTAACCTACAGAACTCCGCTGCATAGCCATCCACCGTCTTACCAGCCTGCTTGAGACTGATAAACCTCTGCTGTAGCTCATATCGCGCTACCACGCCAAAGTACTTGGCCTTGAATCTGGTACTGAAGCTAGCCGAAGAAACAGGACGCCTCATTCCAACCTCTTCGGATGCCCACCAATCGCGAGCGAGATCCTGAAGTAAAAGTCTGACCTGGTCAACCTTCTCTTCTGCTGGAACCTTTGCTGCGGTCAATATGGCCTCCATATCCTGAAGCCAAGCATCCGCCGTAATGGCATCCTCCGTGTCGTCAAAATATCTCGGGTTAAGTCGACAAAACCTTCCGGACGCTCCTGAATCATTCCTGACACTTCTCTCCAGGGCTAATTACAACCCCTGATTCTGTAGCACATTCTGTTCTTGCTGTCGGGTTTGTTGTTGATGTTGGGCTGCCGTCTGGCATTGTTGGGTCTCCAATAACCCTCTAATAATCTGCAATAGTGCCGGCGCATCTAATGCTACTGGTACTACCGGCATCACTGGCGGTACGGGATCATCTGGCCTTTGTAGCTCAACTGGCTCATGCTCGATAACGTTCTCGATGTGAATCTGTCCAGGTAGAGGGGCTATTCTTTGCTGATCTCCAACTGGTCCCTGATCTACTAGATTCTCTTCCATGCCGCGCTCTTTCAATAGCCGAGAATGATGTGACCCTAAAGGAAAGGATACAAGGTATCAAAAGACAGGACGGGAAGGAATCAATGATGATAATCAAGTTAGCAATCAAGGTAAGAGAAAGAGAAGACGAATCAGGAGATCAAGGAGGACATATTTTGATTGAGAACCCTATAATTGCAATACCCCACAGGTCTAAAAAATAGACCTGCATGGGCCACCAATAAAACCTTGTCACGCCCCAGTACCATAATACTGAGACGGACTAGGCCAGCTACTCCATATGAGGTATATAAACATCATACGGCGATCGTGGCTGTTAAGAGACAAGGGGTGCATGCTACAATCAGGTCTCCTATGGTCCCACAGAGCATCTATGTCTCAATCAATCAAAACAAGAAGCAGTAAATAATGGGCATATAAGACAAAGCAGTAAGGCGTTCCAGATGCTTCATTAAAATGATTCATGAGCCTAGCTTTTACAAAAAGATGAGCTAGTACCGAGAGTCAATAATACATAACCGTAGTTAGCTGCAGTCTGATTTAATTACAATTATGTAAAAGGAAACTAATGTCCAGAACTGCTGGCTAAACAGGTAATGGTGGCTAAATGCCAAGTACAAAATAGAAGATATTAGAGCAGTGAAGAAAAAACCCACTCATGGTCCCTGGCGTCCATACTCCTGGTGTGCACCATTGTTTGGGTGGAAGGCTCGATCCTCTAGAGCTGCTACGAGATCTGGCCAAACAAAACCAGCGGGGTCAGGCCCCGAATAGCAAGTACCACAAGAGAGCACAAAAGAGTGAGATAAAACCCAAGCATAATAATAACTAAGACCTGATTCACGAGTTATAGGCTTATACCATATCATCGAGACAATACAACACCCTTACAACCAAACAAGGACAAACGGTACCAATATCATGCCGAGATAAGATATATCCTATAACCATGGGCAGGTGAAGGGCTTCTGATTCGCGACTTCGGTCCATAGCCTATCGCAGCACAATAGTCCAACCCAACAACTAAACAAGGACATGGGTTGGACCACGCACCACGATAGTCCATGTTCTTCAGTTGCTAACAGAAGAAAACATATCACAAAACAAGTCAGCTTAGAAGCGGCCAATCAATCCTACGGCTTTCTATGATTTGCCTGGGTTATCCCAGTAATGCATATATAGGAATCCTCAGTTCGTGTCAACCCAGCAGGGCTAGCCAAACCATATAATATACATATACACGTAGCACTTTGATTATGCACCGGTCCCCCGTAAGGCCACCGTGCTAAAACATATAACACATAGCACGTAGGAGTCGGATATAGTCATCCACTATAGTCGGATGAAACTGTATCCGTGGCGGCCAACTCGACACGTCAGGACAGGACCTGGGGTGGCCAGTATGGCACGATCTCGGGATTCTTCCCACCCAATGCATCAACTAATTTGAGTTTCTTAGATTAACCCTATCTTGATATGGAATTACATGTCGTGGTCACATGGTCATCCTCCTATATGTCGTACCATAGTACGCGTACCCTAAGTATAAATCCACATCGGCCCGATCTAGATCCATTCTTAGTGTAATGCTTCAAACAACAATCAACATACCATGACACTATTACTGACCAATTACCATGACTGTACTGGAAGGTACACATGTATTGACATATAACACGAACGATCACTTGGCATGTAGAGTCACACCGCAGTGCACTCATTAAATGGCACCGCAGTGCATACTAATATTGTATCTCAATACACACTTAGAACATATACCAGCACGTATACAGGTAATCAGGTCAGGAACATAGTCAAGTCAGGAAGTCACTCGGACTCCTAGTGACATAAAAGTCACATATGAATTCAGGTTAAAGTGAGACATGAAAATCCTTGAAGCCAATACAAAGATCTACAACTTTTATGTTGGGAGTTGGGAGAAATTCTGCCCACAAATCAGTCAAATAGGACATAAAACAGCCAAAATAGGCACTATACAGCACTATTCAAGCCATGCGTCACTATTCATCCTGCGGTACTATTCATCTCATGCGGCTGCGGCACTATTCATCTCATGCGGCTGTGGCACTATTCATTCCTGTGGCTGCTGCACTATTCATCTCATGTAGTTGCGGCACTATTCATTCCTGCGGTACTATTCATCTCATTCGGCTACGGTACTATTCATCTCATGCGGCTGTGGCACTATTTATTCCTACGGCACTATTCATCTCATGCGGCTGCGGCACTATTCATTCCTGCGGCTACGGCACAATTCATACGGTACTATTCATCGTTCCTGCCAAAACCAGGATAGATGACATAGAAAATGTCCAAATATTGTTTTGGCCATAACTTCCTCAAAATAAGTCAAAATCTAACTTTTTAAAGGTTAAAATTTGGTAGAATTGAAATCCCTACAACATAGGACTATTAGTTTTCGAAAACAACCAAATTTGATAGATCAAAACCATGGAAATCCATAAAACCCTAGTTATAGAAACTTAGATCTACACCAAACTAGCCATTAAAATCAAAAACTCCAAGAACTAAACTTGTAGAGAATGAAGAGAAGAACAATATAGACAAATAAAATCTAAGAAAAATTAAGAAGTAAAAAATGCAAGAATCTCTCCATTTGGTGCAAGATGTACTTGCCTAAATGTTCTTTGAGTAAAATAAATGAAAGAGTGAATGAGGAGAGAGAGTGTGGAAGAGAATATATATAGGGGTTGGGTTGACTCAAAGAAATCCTAACCTTAAGCATGCTCTTAACCATGTGACTAATGACATGTTAATTGCTACATGATACAACTAATTAAATTAATTAAATAAAATTCTAACCACAACACGGTTCAGAAATCCTATCATCGAAACAGTGAACCACGCCTACAACCAAACAAGGACAAGGGATGGCACACTAATCCACGACGAGATACTGTTCCATGCCATGGCCAATTACAAATACAGGAAACATGTAATAAAGATACAGGTGCCAGATACCATATACATAAAAAATCAAAATTTTACGTATTACGGAAACGGGGAGTGACAGTACGCCCAGCCTACGCCGCAGTATCGACAGTAGAACGCTGTTCTAGGTCACTATCTGTAACGCCCCTGTCCCGAAATACTTGGGACTAGATATGTATCATGCCATCTGTATACATACGAGTAAATGAAAGGCTCGTATGTATACATAAGCTGTAAAATGTAGAAAGTCATGCTCAAACTAAATCTCATCTACATATATGAAGTTTTAATGATATAATCAAATAGTCATTTGTACAAACATTGGGTGGAGACATATCCACTACCAACAAGTTTAAATGAGAAAAAAATATACAAATAACTGATTTGGTCGAGCGAAGCAAATGACGAGTCCAAGAGCAATAATCATGGAGGAAAGAAGACATGGCCTTAGCTAAAGCACCTGCAAGAAATTATGAAACACACCACTGGAGAGATCACCAGGTCCTCAGAGGGACGTAACAAGATACAGGAAAACATGCCATTATAACTGCAAATGTAAACACTATAAAACTACAACACAACTGGGTCCTTAACCATCTATGTGATATGCACTTTGAGGACAACGTTCTACGCAGGGGCTGTAGGATCAGCAGAGTAAATAAAGAGTGGCAGTAAGTAGCATTCATCCGAGTCACTATCAGCCATGGGCAGTAAGTAGCACTCATCTGAGTCGCTATCAGCCCCGGGGCAGAAGGTAGCGCTCGTAAGAGTCACTCTCGGCCCACAAATATATAAAAAATAAATGTAGCCCCTATGCTAGTAGCTGTCCCCTCCTCCCCAATTATATTATACATGCATCGTAACCACGACACATCAACACATGTCGCTTCCACAATACTGTTTTATAATAGATAACTGTCAAGTCTTCTAACATGCATCCATTGACAGTTATTCCTACGCATGCGCACGGGTGATCAGCCAACACACAAGTGACCACTACATGATACTCACAACTCACACACAACTCGTGATACAATCGTGATAAAGTCAATGACATGCATTCTATTGACGGAAGTATCTTACCTCTAGGTCCACAAGCAAGATAAAAAATAAATAACTGGAAATAAAAGTGCGGAAAATAATAACAGAATAATAAAATGCAACTAAATATAAGCAATAATTATGGCAAGGTATCTTGCCTAAGGGTGCCTGATGTGGTGCGATGATCATGATAATGTCCAGATAGCTTGATTAACTAGGTTGATATGAAGAAGTCCAGTTCCGACAATGTAGGAAATGATTTAGTCAGTCATAATCATGAACAACCAAGCGGAGAGAGTATTTAGTTAAGGAAAAGTTATTTCTTTAGTTAAAAATATACCTTCAAAATTATTAGAAAATATTTATATTATTTGAAACTAGATTTTGTTGGTAAATACTTGAAAACAATCTATATATATAATAGTTTGGAAACTACCTTTTATTTAACAAAATATTTTAAGTAAAAATTTGGAATATATATAATATAATTTAAAACTTACTCTAGTTTTTGCTCAAACTGTAAACACTATTTAGAAAACTTTTGTTTTAGGAAAACCACTTTAAAATTTATACTAGTAAAATATTTATTGCATAAAATTATTTTACTTATATATATATATATATATATATATATATATATATATATATATATATATATATATATATAAATATATATATATATATATATATATATATATATATAATATATATAAGTAAATAATAAATATATATATATATATATATATATATTTAT
This sequence comes from Iris pallida, assembly GCA_029216955.1. Taxonomy (NCBI): domain Eukaryota; kingdom Viridiplantae; phylum Streptophyta; class Magnoliopsida; order Asparagales; family Iridaceae; genus Iris; species Iris pallida. Next base: position 1,597,961 of record JANAVB010017600.1, read on the forward strand.
TATTTACTTATATATATATATATATTAATATATATATATATATATATATATATATATATATATATATATATATATATATAACTAGCAATAGAAATTTACTATAGTTAATGACACTAGTAACCATAATAATAAGAATAAAAATTAACAATGATAATAATAATAATAACATTAATAATAATACTAATGATAATAATAATAATAAAATTAAGGGGAGGCAGACGTACCAATGAGGGGGCGGCTGTGCGATGCTCGGCGCTGGTCATGTCAGAGCGCGTCAACCAGCGTCGAGGACGACGGTGCGGCCATAGCGGCGAGATCGCATCTCCGGCACGGTGGAGCGCTCACCTGGCGGTGTGCGGCAGGATTCAACATGGTGGAGCTAGCCGTCGGGGCGGAGGCTGCGGTCGATCCCTGCCGCGGGTCACCGTGTTGAGGCGTATGGCGACTAGAGGGCAGCGACGCGTCTCGGGAATGGCGACAATCGAAAGAGATCGCCGGCGGCTTTCCGACGGAGGGGGCTCACAGCAACACAGAAACTCGGAAAGGCAGAAGCTATGAGGGGCGTTCACCAGGCACGATCAAATGGCGGAAGGGAGTCCGGCTATGCGGCACGGTGGCTGTACCGAGCGCCGGGGAGGGGTCTTTGTCGGGCGGACCTTCTCGGCATGGCGCGGCGAAGGTAAGGGCTCTTGTAAAACCCGCAATTTCAGAATTTATCTGTAATATTGGATTTTACTGCATTTTTGGTCGATATTGGATTTTTGGTTTTCATTAGTGCATTTTAGTTAAGATTAGATTGATATTATTATTATTATTATTATTGATATTATTAATAGTTAGTTAAGAAAATTATATTTTAAAAAAATTCCTTGATTTTTGATTGACTGGCTGGACCCGTCCTGTCCCCGTGTTCGAACCAAACCCAATCTCATTTTTTAGAAACCAACTTTTAAATCCTTTTATATATTTCATTTATACATTTTTTTTCTTTTAAAGGAAGGAACATAAGAAATTCCTTTCCTTTCCAGAACCAAATTTATCCGACTTTTCCCTTTCCCTGTCCGTTCACAACCGATCCATGCCCCCCGACCTCCCTAAACGGCCGAGACCTCTCCTTTCTCCTCCCGTAACCCCCAAATACCTACACTATATAAACCACTCTCTCCATTCCCCATCCTCCATTCTCCATTCTCCAACTTTTTTCTAAATTTTTCCAGAGCCCTAGCTCTAACCCGCGCCTCTCGGCCGACCCCTACGCCGATCCGCCCGAGCCCGACGACCCCGAGCTCCTCCGTCGAGCATCACCCAGCCAGCTCCCCTCTCGGTCGACCCCTGCGCGCCCCTCTCGGTCGACCCCTTGTGCGGCGCCACCTCGCCCAGGCCGAGCGGCCTCCCGCCGCTGCTGTTCCCGAGTTCGCAGCACCCCGCGAGCCTCGATCCGACCGCCCCTACCCGATCCGTTGTCTGCAGCACCTTGCGGGTCCCGATCCACTCCCCGTGGCCGCGTTTGTGCTATCCCAGCGCTGTCCGTGTGCTTCTGGACTCTTTCCGAGTCTGGGAGGATTCATTTTTCTCCTATATTGCATCTGAGAGCTCTAGCCGAGCACCCGAGGTATATTTTTCGTGTCCCTGGGTCCCTCACGTAGAGTCGATGATGACTCGGTCTCGATCCCGCTATGGGATTCGATGGTTGCATATTTAGTTCTAACTTCTAAGTCGGAAATGGTCCATTGGGTTTTTTTATTTTAATTCAGAATTTATGCTGTGAATTTGGGTTTCGTATTTCGATTCCTATTCGGATTTGGTTCTGTTATTTTCGACTTCGATTTGGAATAGTCCGTTCTGAAAATTGGTTTCCGATTTCGAGTTCGATAGATTATGAATTCAAATTCTCGGATTGGGTTCTATTGTTTCTTGGAACACATGTATAGGTGGCTTAAGCTCTGTTGATTCATTCTTGTGTATATATATATATATATATATATATATATATATATATATATATATATATATATATATATACGGCTTTGAGATAGATTTTGGTTGATTTTTACTAGTTATATATTTTGGTGTTGGGGTTATTCCTGGTTTAGACTCTTTTGGTTGTTATCTTCCCATTATTGGGTTATCCCGATTACAAAGGAGATGCTGCCCGATTTTTTTAAAATATTTCGAAAACCCTTTTGGTTTATTTCTTGCGTTCAGTTCTTGAATTTTGACGGTTTTTGGGTTGGTTGACTTTCGGATACCACTTTTGGGCGACGATCATATTGGTCCATGGGCCCTAGTAAAATGCAAACAAAATCGGAATTTTCGGACGTTGAGGCATAAGCTAGAATGCAACATGACACTTTGGACCAAGTCTGAGACTTACCATATTTTTATATTTAAATTAAATTATTATTTTAGAACGTGTTACTGGCTAATAGTATTTTGGGTGCAGGGCCTCGGCCTGCTGAATGGACTGCTTCCCGGCATTCAGAGTTCACCAGAATTTAATTACTTTAATTCATTTAATTTATGTAAAGTGTTATAAGGGCATAAGCCCAGTCTTTATTTCTTTCTCTGTGGTTTTGTAATTATATAGTATAGTTTTGGTTTCTTTTGGTTTTTTCAAGTTTCGTTAGTTATCGATAAACGCGTAGAATAATAAATTGAATATTTATTTTATATAGAAAATTAAATAATTTTTTCCACATTTAAGTTAATAATAAAATATAAGTTTGTATTATTTAAACAAATTCACGTTTTTCTCATTTAAAGAAAAAACCTAGTTTTAGATATATTACAAAATACAAAGTTTTGCCAAATAATCAGAAAATGCAAATTTTCTCAATAAATGTTAACTTGACTTTTATTTCATTAAATTAATGATTATAAATCGCATCGATACGCGTGTTATGATAGAATAACATAAAACTTGACTAGGATCAAATTTTAGAGATTGTAACTAGTACACCTAGACATGGTTCAAATATGTTTCTAAGAAGGGATTCTCAACTGTAGGATTTCGAGGACGAGTCTGATTTCTTCCCCAGTACCGATTTCAAATCCAGTCATAAACCAAGGCAAGTACGATTATGTTTCTTTTCAATTAAATTAGTAATTGTAATATTGCAAGCTTAAACTACATTGCTACACGGAACTCTCTCCTAGAGTATTGATTATTATTGATTGTGGGATATTAGGGGAGTAGTGTAGTATTCTATGACCAATACCTTCATATTGCATAATTGTGCGAACTTACTCCTTTTCATACAGAGATAAGTCGTATCGTATCACTAGGATACTATTGTACAACCCAAGCCGGTCATATGCATTACATACTCAAATCATATTGTTCTCAATTATGGAAAAATATTGTTCAAGTATTTCAAACTGTTTAAAATTGCAAATTTTTAATTATTAGTTGAATTGTTAGATTTTCATAATTGTACTTTGTTTCTTTCCTGACTGGATTCCCCACCCCCAATAGGTTCTATTGATGAAGCTGAGCTACTGATTAATAGCTATTACGATCCTGAGCTTTACCCAGCTGTGCTGCCAGAGTACCAATCGAACGATGTCGATCTCGGGGCTGATGAGCCAACTTTCTAAATGATGACATTTCCTTGCTAGTTTATATTGAATTTAAAGACAGTTTTATATTATCAGATGTATCAGATGAAACTTTTTGTTGGACAAAGTTTTTAATATTCATAATTTTAGAAGTTGTGACAAATATATATTGTATTGTTGAGATTACCTGCAAGTGGATACAGCTTACTACCGCCGTCTCACAACGGTGCAAGCTGGGCATGATCCGATTCGACCCAACAATTTGGGACCGGGTCGTGACAGCTCTTCCCCCTATTTCTCTTTCCGATGGTGGTGGTAGGGACTAGGGTTCTGGCGACGTAGGTGATGCTGATGACGGTGGTGGGGGTCCTGGTATGGTCGGTTGTCGTGGTTATCCCAGTATAGGGTTCTAGCCGGGTTGGCAATGAGGTCGCTGGCCGGGACGGCAGAGAATGTGGTGGTGTTGATGGCGTTACCGTCGGTGCAGCAGGGCATGGTATCGATAGGGTTAGGATTAAGATTGAGTCGTCGTGTCCGAAGTGTTCGATACGTCTGGGTGGACGTCCGGGATTGTCGGGCGGGACAGAATTATTGTATTTGTATGGTGGGGATATAGTAGATGGGTGGCACAGACACCATGCACAATCTGTAGATGCTAGATAATTTATGGATGAGTACCTCTCCTTTTATAGTAGGTGGGAATTCCCAGTTGGATAAGGACAGGGATTTATTAAATCCTATACAGATATTATCATAGTTAGTTCAAATTAAATAAAAAAAATTGGATCAAATCCAATCCAATATAGCTACATACTATTTCTAAAATCTATTTAAAATAAAGTCAATAAAATTCTTTCAAATATAATTATCACAATCAATTAAATTTAAACCAAAACACTATTTTAAAATACTTTTTCGAATAATAAAATATTAATATTTAATAAATTTCAAAAATATAATTATTTTCATGAATTTGAAGTCATGTATCTCGTATGTAAAAGATTATTTATGTAAAACATCATTTTTGAAATTATCAATTATATTTGTATAATAAAAGTAAATAGCTCTTTTTATATTAAATCAATGCAGTTTGTAAATTG